>DWOA01000136.1:0-10441 GCA_018250715.1 Telegonus anausis annetta | reverse complement strand
ATAAAATTTAATTTCCTTTAAATATTTTTCATTTAGAATATTTAAGCAATACTTTACATTTCTGCATACGGCAGGAATATATATGGCGCTGGTGCTTCTAGTTTCAAGCCACGAGAGACTCCACACCCTTTAGGTTTAAGTAAGGAAATTTCAATTAAGTTCTAGTGTAAACAGTCTAAGGTCAAAACCATTACCGCATTGAGTCTAACGAAGTGTAGATTAGGTAATTAAATTACAATGCTCCAAGGAGTAAAGTCTACATAAATGAGGTGAAATAGTTTTGCACTTAATTAGACATGATCCCGTCGGTAGATGTTAGTAAGGATAAAATGAACCGGCCGGCGCCAAAGGCTTAGCTATTATTGTCCGGCTACACACTGCTATAGAGGATGGAAATTAGATTCCTTATCAATATCACCGAGGGAGCTAAATAGCTAATACCTGGGGGATTTCAGTGAACAGTGTTCTTGCCGACATGTTGCCGATTGTCACCGCTTATCGTACGAAACTGTCGCTGATGATTGGCGTGTGTCATATTTATTTTAAGGCAGGCCTTACTTACTTAACAATAAAAATTGTAAGTGGAAACTGAGGGTTACGAGCTTGCGCTTAGCGCTGCAAGCGTCAGCGTATAGTAAATTTTATGGTGTTAAAACATCGGCCATACATTTGTTAATAATGCTCAATGCTTTCTGTCGCTATCGCAATCAACTATATTGCTTAATCGACTTTTTTTTGTAGTCTGCATTATTATACGCACAATACATTCATAAATTCGTTATTTATTTATTTATTTTATTTATTTATTTAGGAAACAAACGATTACATAATTCGGTTACATCAGTACTTAAAAATAATACAAATATCAGTGAAGTTTCCACTACTTACTAATACATTACTAGCGCAAAAAAGTGGTAAAAAAGGAGCAGTATTAGTTAAGGTAAATTTACAAAATGTTTGAGCAATTTAACTAAACTTAGAGAATCTATATATATTTTATATTTAAATAATATCAGATTCTAATAGTACCTCCCTTGGCTTGCGGTCGTTTGCAGGTACACGGCCAAGCCGCTGGTGCAGACGATCTTCGAGGGCGGCATGGCCACGTGCTTCGCGTACGGACAGACCGGCTCCGGCAAGACGCACACCATGGGCGGGGACTTCCAGGTACCGGCTTTATTGTTGCTGGCCCTTTGAGCGCTGGGATCTTACACTTTATTTATGTATTTTGTTTAGGTGACTTTATGAGATGTCGTGGTGATGTTAGTGTGTCGTTCCTTGGGTTAACTCTATTGAAATAATATTATAATTTATAATTATAAAATAAAATTGTGTAACGTTAGGAAGAGTTCATTATTAGTTTATTACGATAAACGTATATTAGCAAAATTTTGTGTAATTATCATAATCTGATTAAATATTGCTGATTGCTTATTTAAGTCCTTATGTGAATATCTTGTTAAAATTGTTTGGAAGTCTTTGGCAATAGAGGTAAAAAATTACTTATGCAATCCGTATATTCATATTATGCAAGCAGTCAAAGTTTAGCAAAAATAGAAATCTAACCCTACTAAAAATAGATTTCTCTTAAGAATCTCAATTTGCCGACTATTGTTTTTGAATATCCATTTTATTATATTATGTGTTTTTTTCGTTTGATCGAGTGCATAACGCTCACCTGTGTGTGTCAGGGCAAGACGCAGGACTGCAAGAAGGGCATCTACGCGATGGCGGCGCGCGACGTGTTCGCGTACCTGCGCTCGCCCAAGTACAAGCCGCTCAACCTCATCGTGTCCGCCTCCTTCTTCGAGATCTACTCTGGGAAGGTACGACGCGCTCTATATCGCGTTATCGACGTGTTTCACATCTGTCCATCATCCTTTTGAGGTCCAGCGCTCGACATAGACCTCTCTTTAAGGGGGTATTTGCTAATAGTTACCGCGATTGGCATGCAAGTAGGCGATCGCAGTGGCTGTTCATGTTATGCACGAAGATGTCGAGTACCATCTCCTGGATGTAGTTCCTTAGTCGCCTGCTACGACGTTCGTTGAAAGAGGAAAGTAAAGTGGAAATTCTGGAATTTTATTTATAGTAGAGCAGACTGACACAAGTTAAATAAGAATATCCTGACAGTTGTCCGTGTTCTTCCTAAGGTCTTGGAACTACAGTGAAAACCAGTGACTTGGTATCCTACGATTTCATGATTACCACTGAGAGTAGTTTATCTTCCCAGTTATGCTTAGACAAGTATGTTACAAGATTTTTTATTTTATAGCATCTGCCAAATATGTTATGTTATTTATATTTTTTTATAGTTTAATTTTTTTTTTAAATAAAATCTTACTGAATTTGTGTTTGTGAGATGTTTTATTAAAAAGCTTAAATAAAATGATCCCTCGTCAGTAACGTATCCCCCGCAGGTGTTCGACCTGCTGGCGGACAAGGCGAAGCTGCGCGTGCTGGAGGACGGCAAGCAGCAGGTGCAGATCGTGGGGCTCACGGAGAAGGTGGTGGACACCGTGGACGAGGTGCTCAAGCTTATACACCACGGGAACGCCGCCAGGACGTCCGGACAGGTCACTTGGTTTTTTTTTAAATTGTTTTTTAGTTTTGAACGTAATCATCAGACATCCTGGTAAGTAGGTGCGTCATTTTTATATAGAAAGTAATTTTTACATTGTAGTGTGGTACATGACTTAAGTATAATGTTATAGACTTCTGGCAATTTGTTATATTAAATTGTATGCGTTTTGAGTGCCGTATTAATTATGTACAGGTACAGTGAATTTTCTAATGTGCGTGGGTGGCCAAATCTATATTCAGCATTCTTCGATTTACCTTATAGTTTTGGACTTGGTCATCTATGCACACTTGATAAATTCACCCAGTCTGATATGTAATTACTCTGATCTGCTACGTTTTAATTGATTGTAAGTGTTCTTTATCTAAGATGTAAATTTATTTCGCCTACTCCTTTAATATATAATAATAATTCACCTGTTTCTGCGTAATAATAGCAGTGTTAAACGCTGCTGTGTCATGATTCAAAGGGTGTGGTAAGAGAGATATACTTATCCGAGGCGTTCCAACTTAGTCCTTGGACTTTTTAGGAGTAGTTGTGCATCCGTGATCGACCTCAGGCAGGATTCTATTCTTATCTGTGGTCACTGAACTCCAGTACGTTCCTCAGAATAAGGGCGGCAGTGACTACGTATTCTCAGATGGCCTGCGTGCTCGTTTATCATCAATATGTATTATGTAATTTATTTATGTAATATAAAAATATTCAAACATGTTTCTATATGGCTAACATGGCGACACGCGTTCCGTTCCTCAGACGTCGGCGAACTCGAACTCGTCGCGGTCGCACGCGGTGTTCCAGATCATCGTGCGGTCGCCGGGCATGCACCGCGTGCACGGCAAGTTCTCGCTCATCGACCTCGCGGGCAACGAGCGCGGCGCCGACACCTCCTCCGCCAACCGCCAGACGCGTCAGTATACACGCACACACTCACATGTATACGTAGGCACATCCACGCACACAGGAACATCCAGGCATAAGATACGCACATTATAATTACGTAGTGTATGTTCATACGTCACGTCAGTGTACGCTCATATGCAGTCTTACCTTTACACGGGCGCTTAGGCTCACCTGCGCACACGTAGAGTATACGTATTACGAACACATTTGTATACGCGCACGTAGGCACGCCCACGTACAGATATGTACATGATTATACGTGCGCACGCACTTTCACACGCATATAGAAACAGGTCATGGAATCAGTTCTAAATTACTAAATACGTTCTTTGTCGTAACAATAATACGTCTCTTGATGATTCATTGATTTAAAGTTTCCTATTTTAGTAATGCTGTTATTGGAAAGAGCATAAAATTGACTTAGTATCTGATATGTTTCACATATTTTCATTTATTTATTACATATAAATAAATAAATATATATTCATTAAACATCAATATCATTAAAACAAATTAAATAGGTTTCGCACCATCGTTATGAGATAGAAATGCTGTGACATATTCATTAGTAAAACCACCATACAAGATGTTGCAGTGTTGTGTGTTTGTGTGCAGGTATGGAGAGCGCGGAGATCAACAAGTCCCTGCTGGCGCTGAAGGAGTGTATCCGCGCGCTGGGCATGAAGGGCAACAACCACCTGCCCTTCCGCGTGTCCAAGCTGACGCAGGTGCTGCGGGACTCCTTCATCGGGGACAAGTCGCGCACCTGCATGATCGCCATGATCTCCCCCGCCATGTCCTCCTGCGAGCACAGCCTCAACACGCTGCGATACGCCGACAGGTAACGTGTCCCTCCCCTGCCTACTTTACCCTACCTTAGTCAATAGATCTATTCGAATTATAATTCGTACTTTTTCAGTGAACACCTTGTTCTGATGTAAAATAGTCTTGTGTCTTTTATTCTTAAAATAGAACGGTTTACCTTTGCAATGACGAGAAAATTTTAAAAATAATTGTTTTCACATTTACAAGTGTCTAAAAGGCATTTTGAAGTCTGTCTAACACCACAGTCATAAAATGGAAGATGATTTTATTCCACATTAGATTAGTATGCTAACCACTCCTCAGATTGTCTAATCATAAATGTATTGCTAAAGAAAAACTCTATACATTTTAATAGTGGTTGTATTGTCTGCACAACGTTGCACGGCTGATATCGGTGTGGTGTTCTCAGGGTGAAGGAGCTGGGCACGGCGGAGCCCGGGCGTGGGCGGGCGGAGTCCCCGCAGGCCGACGTCGACATGGAGCCCGCGCACGACGACCTCGCGCAGCTGCGCTCGCTCAACGTAAGTTACGAACCTGCCATCTATTATCTATTATTTAAATATGTTGTGTGCTTTTTAAAATGTTGTAATTTGGCACTTGTAATGGATTGACGAAGACTGCCCCGTAGCTTTGGCAGAAATAAATAAATATTATATAAAACGAATAATTTAGGGCTCTAACATACGATCGACCGTTTGTTAATACACGAACGCGGCGGCAGTCGGCGACTGTCGCTGACGACAGCTTTCGATAGTCTGCCACGTTTGACGATGGTCGTCAGCTGTTGCCGCCGACTGCTTTGCGATCGTGTTTTTAGATTGTATTTTGCGTAGTGTCAGTCATGTGTTTACACTCTTTCTTTGTTATTAAAGTTTCGTTAAGTTTGCTTGCTACTTTTGTTGCATAAAATGTATGATATGATTAAATTATGTTACTAATACGTATTCCAGGAGGGAGACATGTCAGCGGAGATGTACACGTTCCACGAGGCGATCGACGAGCTGCAGCGAGCGGAGGAGGAGGTGCTGGACAACCACAAGGCGGTCGGCGACTACCTGCAGCACGCCCTCGCGCGCTGCGCCCAGCTGCTGGCGCTCACCCGCGACGTGGACTACGACCAGGACGGTGAGCCACCACCACCGCTTGTCCCCCACCAGCTGTCTACCACCCACCTCTATGTTACCACTTGTTATCATACAAGTCAAATAGACAGATAGGAAGGAAATTGATTGGAGCATATACATCTGGGCTTGTTTGGTTTGGAGTGTTGAAAAATGTCTGTAATAATTGGTAATTTTACTATTGTTTTCGTTCTAAGGTAATATTAGTAAATTAACGAACACGAAAATGTTAAATCATAACGATAAGCATGGAAAGCTTTCATTCACAAGCTATTAGGACAGATAATGCGTTACAGTGATGCACCGCTAAAATCGGTGACGCCGGTCATCGCAACGTTACGAAAGCTTGTTTTAAGATCGATTATTACGCATTGTGCAAGTGCAGTGATAGCCTAATAGTTGAAATTCGGCCTCTCAATCGGGGGATCCGAAGTTCAAATCCCAGGCACGCACCTCTGACTTTTCGAAGTTACGTGCGTATTACAAATCAATTATCACTTGCATTAACGGTGAAGGAAAACATCGTGAGGAAACCTGCACACCTGAGAGTTCTTAAAAAGTCCTTAAAGGTGTGTGAAGCCTACCAATTCGCACTTGGCCCGCGCGGTATACTATGGCCTAATAGCCCTCTCACTCTGAGAGGAGACCCGTGCCCAACAGCGGGACAATAATGCAGTTTGAGTATGAGGGAGGACGGCATTTTACTGGAGGAGCATATATGTAGCATGTGTTGCATGTTGTAGCGTACACGTCCGCGGCGCGGCGCTCGCGCAGCAAGCGGGCGCGCGCGGCGCCGAGCGATGGCCTTGGCACGCGCCGCCGCGCCGTGCTCGGTGAACATCTCTGTCCGCCACAGACATATATTTCAATAGATTACGCATCTACCGTCATTTGTATGAAAACCAGGCGTGCCACTTTTCTCCATTTCTCTCTGTCTAAGGACACATCACATGAAGATTCATAGTGATAGTAATACTCATAAAATACATAATTATGCATTTTAATACATTTCAATTGACATCCTATGTCGATTAACGAAGCGCGGTTTAGTATGAAATGATTATATTATGATACCGGAGAAAGCGCATTGCGCTCCCTTTTTGACCAAGTTTTGACACGCTAAGTACATGCACTTGCGGAATCTATCTTGATATATGTCTGTGTCGCTGACATTCCGTTAACATGACCATCTCGACACGTAACCGGAGCCCGCGCGGTTCCCGGGCGCCATCTGCCAATGCTATCGCTCGTCGGTGTATCGCTTGCTTCAATATAGAGTGGGATTTAAAGCGTCAGAAAGCCACATGACTTAAGCAATACATAACTAAAGCAACATTTCTGTGATAAATTATTGCATTCACACGTACATTCTTCATTGAAACAAGTTATACACCCGCCAATGGACTATCATTGTGTTTTGATTCATATGTTATGTAAATGAATTTATTAATTAAAATAAACGTTTATTTGTGAAGATGTCAAGAAAATACAATTAATAACAGATTTTTCGTAAAATGCGAAAAACTAACATAAACTTATCTTTGCTCTTTTATACCTCCTCCATTTAAGTCTAGTAAAACTTTAAAACGATTAAATATTAAACTAATTTTTGTTCTTGTTTATGATATATGTATACGAAGTTACTAAATGTATTTAATAATTATATTTCATTGTAAATTATTTAATTTAAATTTATGTCCAAATTTGTAATCAACAATGAAAAAGGTTTCTTTGATTTTGAAAACAAAACGTAATAAATATATCACTATTTTTCTATAAAGCTTCCGGCGTTATTAATAATTTTAAACTCATTCAATTTATCATGTTAACAAAATTAATGAAACTAATATAGTAACGGCTACACTAATGAACTCAGTTCCATCTGGAATCTAACAGACACGTAGTATTTAAATGAGATGTATATCGATATGTATGTACGTGTTGCAGCGTACGCGACGCAATGGGAGGAGCTGCTGAACGAGCAGCTGGCGGTGCTGGCGCAGTCGCGCGACCTGGTGGCGGAGTTCCGCAACAAGATGACGCAGGAGGAGCACCTCTCGCGCCGCATGCACCCGCCGCCGCACCGGCACCACTAGCCGCCGCCCGCGCCGGCCCGCGCCGACCGTGCTGGCCCGCGCTGGCCCGCGCCGGCCCACGCTGGCCCACGCTGGGCCACGCCACGCACTACATCGCGGTGGACCACGCTGCTCGGCGCTGGACTACGCTGGCCCATTATGGACCGCGTTGGCTCGCAGTGGCCCGTGCTGGCTGACATTAACATAAACCTAACTGGACGATGAGATACAGCAAACGCTGGCCAGCGCTGGTCGGTGGACCCCGGTGGCTGGCGCGAGATGGCCGCGGGTCAACTCGCCCTGCGTCAGTATGCCACGAATGTGATTCGTTGTCAATGTGTAATCGGTGTGTTTGCGCTACGACGAAAGGGCCGTCCATTTGTTTATTCCATACATTGCCCGCTTTGAATAATCGTTTGTATAAATAGTCACTGTAATAGATACTTAATATTAATTATATAATACGTAAATTATAATTTTTGAAAAAACAAACACACATAAAGTCTAGTGTAAATAGTTAAAATAAACTACAGTAATATTTATTATACATACTAAAATAGAAAACGTCACACGTTCAAACTTATTATCGCCACGATTGATTCTCTTATTTTGATTTTAGAAATCCCACATTCTCTATGGATGACTTGTAACTGATGTAACTGACTTGTAAGATGATTCAATCAAGTCAAATTCAAGTTATTTTTGGCAAACAGTGAGTTGCAGTGACTATTTAATATCAGATGGATTACGCCTGTTATAGCTTAAAAAACCATTAATGTTAATAGTTTTCAAGTATCCTAAATATACCAGAGAAATTTATATTTTCTATTTCTATTATAAATATCGATCGGGGTTTCCATTAAACGGCCGTAAACACCGCGTCCAAATGGATGTCTCGATTAGAATGTTTGTCGAAAATGTGACTCAACAGAGCGGTTTTTGTGGTCGTTAAATGGACACCTACAGTAAACTCGAACTGTCGTACGTAAACACATCGACAATTCCTTCTAATTAGAATATATGCCTGTTAATGTGATGCGTGGGAATCTCGTCCCTAACGTGTTTGATACAGTGGCGTTAATCGCACGCACGATGTTGACGGGCGACGTAGCCTTGTATAGTCTTCGCGCTAAGTCACGGCTCCGAACAGTATTGTATTGAAATTTCAAAAATACGTTGTGAAATAAAGTAGCTGGCCTCTTTCGTTTTCGCTTCCCATGAAAATAGAGTTGTGACACTATATTTTTGTTTTGTTTTGTTTTTGAAAAGCATATTTTCGATACTCGATGTTTTAAGCTTAGTACGGAGTGAAGATTGCCGTCTCTTATGGAATGTATAGACTGTTATCGGGTGTTTAGAGCACAAAGGCCCGCGTGATGTAACCGCGGGCGGTAGTTGGGTACTTCGTACACATAAACATTTCTCTTAGATCTATTAGTTTCCGATACTTTGCACTTGAGCGGCGAGTGTAGTACATTTATGCAGTCGTAAAAACATATTGCGGTACTCGTCATTAATATTGGACACCGAGTATCCATGTGTGCGAAGTTCCTTACTGAATAGTGTTGATGTTGGACTATTATCGGCTCGCGCGGTCATTATCGATTGGCGATGAAACAGGATTGTTTTAAACGAAACGAAGCGAGTACGATAATACAATTGAAGTTGCGCGCAGTGCTATATACCAATTAATTTAGCCAACTTATACTCGATTGTATTCGTCTGTGTCGATGTTGAAGACTTAGGAATCCGATTGGAAATCGATTTCAGTTGCATTTGCGAATCGACTTTCAATCGATTCTTATATCGAATAAGTTCTGAATTGCCATACATTGACAGTTGGAATTCCATTTACAATGATTGTTTTATAAAATCTAGCCTTGTATTGTTTAATGGAATTTGTATAGAACTTTCGATGCTATCAGGTGCGACTTATTTAATTTATGTAGAGACTTTTACTTGTATTTCTTTCCCTAACATTAAGTGACCCTAACTCCTCGATGCATTTAACTTCGCTAAAGGCCTAAATTTAAAATTGTAGATATTATTTTTTTTGTTGTTGTGTAATTAAATAATAAAGTTAATTTCTTTTGAGATTGGTTGAGTACAAAACTATACTGAAGTGACCTCGTGACCCAGTGATGTGTGTGTACTGTTGGACAAATTATTTAGCTCTTTTTAGGCCCCACATTGACATTTTCATCTGTAGGAGATTAAAAAAAATAGCTTATTAATTTTTAATTACAATAGAAATTTAAAATTTAACCTAATTTTAGATAGTGCTAGAGATTTTCCAATTAAACGGACTGATTTAATACTTTGTAATACCATCGGATAAAATACTCTATATTTTTTGGTTGTTTTGCTAAAAATAGATAAAGCGTATTGAATTTATAAAACTTTTGAAAATATTTGGTTCAAAAAGTGAAAAAGCGATTTATTTGTCATTAATTGAAACGAAGCTTTTGGTGTTTAATTTAATCGTGAACTTGACGAGTTAATATTAATTGGCGTGTTGAGTTACATATCTACTTGACTTTAAGTCTATAAATAGAATGGTTAGTGTTTATACGTGGAGCCCTTTTAAAGGAACGAAAATTCACTGCTTTGTTCATTTTGTTTCAATCCTCGCATATAAAATTAAAAATACTGGTCTAAGAAAATTGACGTATTATATAGTTCATTGAATTTCACCCCTCTATGTGCACAGTATGGGTGCCTGGCCACTACGATAGACATTACATGTGGGAGGTAGCTAGCTCTAAGTGACAGGTCAAAGCTAAGTTATCAAATTGTTTGATTGTTTCCATCAAAGCTAAGCGCTCAGATGAGCTATGAAAAGCGCTAACACGTTCTATAGTTACTACGTAGAGCTCCAATCCATAGCTCGCATCCCTCCATGTAATAAAAATGTTTGATTAAACCCGTGTCCATCA
>DWOA01000135.1:0-10443 GCA_018250715.1 Telegonus anausis annetta | reverse complement strand
AAAGGTGATAGAACTCTTTGTAATTTAACTACAGCTACTCTGTCGCTAGTAGGTATACCCACTGTTTTGTTGGGTAACACCGATACTGCTCTAAAACGTTTTAACGTTTCGCTCAAGAGGCTCGCCTCAGGTAAGATCGCTGTCCTACGTATGTTTGGTTGAAAGTTCAGAGGCAACAATGATACTTCATACTTTATTATATTCTGTTACTAAGACTCTGTTAAACATCAGTATCCTTAAAATTTTGTTCATCTTCAATTATTAATAAAACTTTTATACCAGAAAGACAACATTGTACCTAGCGATTTTACTATTGCTACATTACGATAACTCACTCAGTACAATGGTTTCGATTTAGCAATAATATACAATGTAGCCTACTTAAGAATATAACAATTTGAATGCAGGGAAAACCTATAAATGTCGCTTACACAATACAGCATTAATAATATACAAGCAACACGTACTAACACTTGAACAAACAATGATTTCACAAGTGTCGCGAATCGCCGGCTCCCCGGAGCATTGCCACTGTCAGCGCTACACAGCAGTTACGTCGCTCGTCGCTGGAGTTTCCCTGGAGCCTTGTACTGCATTTTATTACAATACTGCACTTTTTATAACAAATGATACTAAATATTAAAATAGTAGATTTTCGATTATTTTTTTAACGACAAATGTGAGAGAACCCCTTGTAGTTCCACTCCGGGGGCACCAACTATTTAATTCTATGTAATGTATTAATGTATGGTGTTCTGTTTTAAGGTTGTGGTAAGGAAGAGTTACGATCCGTTATAATTTAGTTCCCAGGAGTAGCACCGCTTTTGTGGGCGACTCAGGTAGGATTCCAATTCTATCTTGCGTTGAATACAGATTTATTCATTGGATATCAGAACAATATCCCAAAATAACTTGGCACGAATACTTCGTGATTACTCCGTCTATTGCAAATAACAGCTAAATTTTACCGAGTAATTAAATATATGTATTTCACTATTTTGCAATGCCTTCGTAACTTACCGGTGTGCACAGTTTTACAGCAACCAATAACACACGAACGACACATAAAACATATGTTTTAGTTTATGTCACACAACCCTTATAAACATGAACACAAGATCAACAATCGATTGCAGCCGGCGCCCCGGCAACTGCTCGTCACCACGCCGACACATCCCCGCATACAAATAGCTAACAACAAGTTTCCTTTATTACATGTTAATAGATTGATATTGCTAGTTAAGTAGGCGCTTCACGACCTGGAATGCCGTTCGTTTATATAGAAACACATCTCGGCAAATTGCGATAAACATTAAGTACACAGCTGTACTAGTTTCCATAAAAGAATCACTTGAGATAACATAACAGTACGTAATGATAATTTAATGATAACTATGAACTCAAAGAGAATGTAATTAAACTTAATCACCATTTTTGTTTGATAAAACAAAACGTAAACCTTTAACAATTATTTTAGATTGTCGTCTAACGTTTTCAGACAATGACCATCCAAAACAAATGAAGCAAAAAAATCTGGTTCAATATCTGACTTCAGATAGCGGATCTGCTTCAATGTTAGTCTCAATAAACAAGCGTGGAATTCTTCAATTTAAGACGATCTAAAAGCTAAATCTCGAATAACACTACAAAAAACATCCCGAGCGGAACGCGGATGAATCATTACTATGCGCGCAAGCAATTATACTTGACAAGGACATTGTCATGTTGGAAACGTTGGATCGTTTCTGCTGAATTTGTCTCCAGAGAATTTCAAGATGATTACTGTGACAGATATCAGATTAAATTTAGAGATGCAATTTTAGCTGTGATATTATAACAATTATTAGATTTTATATTATTTAATTCAACGAAGACTTGTAATGATTGTCAAGATGTCTTCAGTTGCTAAGACAAATTTGCTTTTTTTTAAAGCTTGGAACTGCAAAGAAAGAATGAAATACAAACGCAATACTCGGTGCAAAAGCATCCATAAAACAATTCACAGGTTCAGTGGGACTGTAGCCTCAACTGAACCTTGTTCTGGTGTCAAGGGTTCTCCTCACTCTTGACACTGCTCAATAGCTGAGAGTCAGCAACTTCTACAAAAAAATGACACATTCTGTTAAGCTATATGGACACTTGTTAAAACTGGGCAGAGGCAGTGAACAGGTAAAGGAGAGTTAATAGATAGAGAAAATAAGAGGATGATCTTTGCTCCAAAAACCCATAATATACAGAGTATCAGTTCCATGAACAACAGTATGATTAACATCAAAAGTTATCAGATATATTAGTTTCATTTAATCATGTTTACACTGATTCCTGATTATAACACAATATCTACACTGAACAAAGTAACACAATGCGTGCCAATTTGTGTACAATTACGGAGGGGCTAATTAGCCGAACAATAGTTAGTCACCGCGCGTGTAATTACAGCGACGGATCGAACATGGCTGATTACGGCCAGATAATAATGTTCCATGTACCAAGTTATATTCTTTCACATATGTGTTGATGAGTCTAATGGTGTAATGAAAAGATACAATATTGTAATTATTATACATCTTTAACATATAAAATATATCCATCTTAGAGGTAATAGTATCCATCGTTTAGATTACGGCAGATGTGGCAGTGATCCACATGTAGGTTTCTATCTCTAACCTTGACACTTCACGATGACACGAGGTGTTCTTAGCTTCTTACTCTTCCTTCGAGGGAGAAATGGAGGTAGGATAACAATCCAATCTAAATCATTTCAGAATCCCATATACCTACCAATTGATTATATATGGACATGGGTCGGATCTTTTCACACATGAAATTCATATTAGCAAACTAAAACTACAAATGAAACAACTTCAAATTTCACAACCAAAATGTGTCGTCTCGTATCATTGCTTCTACGTAAGTATTAAAATATATTACGCGTGCAATGAACCTGTAAGTCACCTTTTGTCCTCTGAGTTAGTCGCCGCGAATGCAAGCCGCCTGCTATTTGTGGAAAAACACTTGGAATGAAAATGAAAAACACGACCAAAACGTACTTGGCCGTTTCGTGTATTGTAGTCATATACAGCACGGAGAAACGAGATACAGTTGAGCCATTAGGTTTAAATAATATTATGAGATTTAAAAAAAAATACAGTGAGAATGGATGCTGGAAAATCAACAAATATTTTCTATTACATATATGGCAGCTTAGTGATAAGAATTGCATATTGCAGATGATAAGAGCAAATAATCAGAATCATATGTATCTATATCTAAAACAATTTGTTGACGCAACTTGTAAAAACCTACGACGACAACATAATGTTACACAATTTGTTCAAGTGCTCTTAAATTTGCAACGTGCCAGAAGTGATAATAAGATTAAAAATGAATCAAATAAGAACGAAATAAAAATATGACTCTTAATGCGTTTATAATCCAAGGTTTTTGCCTGTACTCCGAATCGTACGCATACAAACCGAAATAGACAACAATCATTGGTGTTTGCGACAGAAATAAGCGTGACAATGTTAGATGAATCAGATACCACTATTAGTACGTACGAGCTGGACAATGTAAAACAGAAGAAAATATAAGCGACCTTCAAAAAATTTGTTGATAATTGATATTATCTTTGTGCTGCTTAGTAAGTATATCATCAGGAATCTGATGTTTATGTAAACTAAACACATTGATAATCCAATAAAAGTTTAACTTCATCCGTATCACGTGACTGTAATCGATTGACGAGACTAAGTTAGAACATTTCGTGTACCCATCGAAAACGTAGATAGGGCGACCCACGAAACCTGTTTATTGTTTTCGAAGTTTACTACTGCAATATACTTTATGGACGCCAGTATCCCTGGACGTGGGTACAAGAAAGCCACAACGCTAACAACGTCCATAAAAGCGTCACAATAATTCGCTCGGACGGACCGTTCCCATGAAGCGGGATCAGGTTGCCAAAAACTCAGTAATTGGCTCCAGAGGACTGTGATTGCGTCGCTGCTGTGATATTACGATACAAAAAATTTTGTACTGACCTCGTTTGTTCCTTCAATCTTAGAAAAAAATCGGATGAAATAAGTTCATGTCGTTTTGTTTGAAAGCCACAGCATTTCATTTTAGTGTTTACAACTATAAATTTAATATCAAATCTTATAATTCACAATTAGTATATAATTTTATCTGGCATTTCCACCCATCTGGATTCTTACGAATAACAGATGTTTCTGCGGGTTTATTCTTGCTTTGATGGCTTGCATTATTCAATACCTAACGCGATTTCGTTTTTCTTAAGTTTTAAAATTGTAACCATGGTAAATGTATTTGTAAATTTGTGTATTATACACGTGTATAAACATTTTTAATTTGTTTAAATGAGATAATGGTAACTTCACATCGTTTATTTTATAATTGAAATTAAATGTTTTGAAACTTTTTTTCAATTAGTCATAGTGTTGCATACAGCTTCAAATGGTCGTTATAACAGTAGCCAACAAGTCTAAGTGTGTGTAATGGCACAAAAACTGATATGTGGTATAATTACAAGCGCTCATAATTGATGTTGTCAAGCATATCCGTACAGTACAGTTGAGTCACTTTGAATTAATTTTAATGATCTTTAAATTCATTCTCACACTGAGCGACTCATTGCGATTATTATCAGTAACAACTTCTGGTTATGTATTTTCCACTAAGATCACTATATGATGTTCCAGTTCGCATAACATGAGAATGTTCCATATTTTATACAGCTCCATTTATATATTTCAAATACTTTGTCAGATTTAGGAGCACGAGCTGAAAGTTTAATAGTTACTACTTTAAAACTTATTTCTCTTGCAGTAAGAGTACAGTTCACTGGAGCAGTTCAGTCCAGTTCATACTAAACTCGTGGTTACGACATTCACGGGAAGCATAAGTTATTAAAATTTTCGTCGTTCTACATTTATATTATATAATGTAGCGTTGGATTTTTGTTATATTTCGACTGCATTCACACATAAGGTCGTAGACACTCTGAGCGTATAGATGCCAAAGTAGGCTACTATTGTTAGCTTGACTAGCTAGTGCTATTTTCAATGACGTTTATACATCAATGCAGCCTTCACATTGCAGCATTCACAGCCTTCTCTATGGCAGGATATGAAGTCACGGCGACCTGGTAATCATTTTTTGGCATTAAATTTGGGATCGACACTTTGGGGACATACATTTTAAGGGAAAGTTGACATATTTAGCAAAACTGTAATAGTCAACCTGGCTGCACCCATGATCATAGCATAATAAATATACGATTTAATAAACGACGATAAAAAGACAATAAATAAACCTTTGTTTTATGTGGAGTTGGTTACTGATGTCCCCGGGTGGCAGTGACTACTCACCAAAGGGTGGACTGCATGCTGGTTTGCCACTTCATCTTTATGTTTATAATATGTATTTTTCCTCCTCGATTTATTAACATTAAAGTTAGTCGCGCATATTGTGGCACGGAATCATAAAGAAATCCTTCCTCGGTCCATTAGCATGGTACCGACTCCGGGACATCTGACATATCGCGATCTCATATCAAAGCGCGACGCCGCCGGCCATTAGTTCCGCCGCGCGATCGCCAGATTAACTCAAATATCGGAAAAGGATACGATTCCGATCTCAGTGACACGAAGATCGTGTAGATCCACCCAGTGACTGTAGCAAATAAGCTGAAGATTCTTTAAATTCTTATCGAGTTTTATCTAATTTTGATCTTATCACAACGACACATTATTTCAATATTTATTTACAACACATCCTAAACACACACATCTTGTCTAAATCGTATCATAGGTGCTTCAAAATTATTCTGACAAAAATTACCTACGTATTATGTTTTAGTACATTGCGAATAATGCAACATGGTCGAAATATCTGCGTTTAAAAAAATCTTGTAAATCGTTATAATACTGCAGTTTTTTTATATAGACGGACACTGTCTATTTATTTGTTGGATCATACAATTCTCTATAAAATGAAGAGCGGGTGGCGATTAAGCCAAGCGATCGTATCGAGCATCGGGCCAATGAAACGATCACGGACAGCCTTCGATACGATATATCAAGTAATGGAGAAGGCTACTGTGATTGACGACCAATTTGCAAGTCTTTTAACTTTCTTTTCAGATCAACTGATTGGAATGATCGCGGCATCAAACAAAGCTCAAGATAATGCAGAGTATATACGAGTACCTACTACAATGCGTGTACTCACAACGCAAATCTGGTGCATTGATAGTGTGGTATGGGAGACATAAATATCCGAGGCGTTCCAACTTAATCCTCAGGGGTAGCAAAGTATATGTAGTCAACTTCTGGCAGAACTCTGGATTTGATTACAGATGTCCGAGGATAGCATTATGTAAACTGCATGCTCGTTTGCCATTTACAAATTAAAAAAAAAAACTGAATTGTCACTTCCTAAGAAATATTACACAAAACAATTAGGTATATGGAGTAGCAGCAGCAGCACTAAAATAAACTTAACAGGAAAATGCGTAACAGCGTATTGGATCTATATCCAATACGCTGTTACGCATTTTCTCTATAGAAATACGAGATTAATCGTGATCTGCCGATCACACTGTCCAGACAAAGACGCAGGTTTCATTAGGCAAATTAGCGGAGAGACTTTCACCTCGCCTCATGACTTGCGCGGAATAACGTTGAAAACCATCATCAATAATCGTAATCTTAATAGCGTTTAGATTTCTTGATAGCCAATTATTGGGTATAATATTCACCGGGTGTTCTCTGCGTTTTAGTACTATGAACTAACTGCCTGTTCCAACAGTAAACTCAAATCACGAGATTCCGCTACATTCGAAGCAGAAGACATAGATGTAGAGGTGACTCCGCCGAATTCGTACCACAAAGGGAAGTGCCTAATAGTAGTTTCTTAAAAGATTTTAGATGTATGATGTTCAATAATTTTTCATCCTGAAAATAATCTCGAGAAACGTATTCTGACGTATTATTACGGGACATACGCATAAAGATCACATTTCGCGTAAAAAGATAATATCACAACTGCGTAAAATATATAAAGATTTGCAACCCCACATCGAAAGCTGCACGGCCGCCCATCAACCGCACGTCCAGACCTCAGACAATTATCGGGCACTCAGCTCGTCATTATGGAAATTAGCGCGCACTAACGTTAGAACTTTCGCTCGCTGCACGCGTACAAACCGTCACTCAAGCTCTTAATGCACGCCTCGTACGAGATCACGAAGGGTGAAGTTCAAGTCATTTTCTACAATAGACGTGTGAAACTTACTTTCTACAAACACTGCTGTATATACGAGCAGGGTGAGAGGAACGCATAACCATATTAGTACTACCATGGCTAACGTTTAAGTACCTTAAACCTTTAGGCATATATCTCGATCGACATACCAATTTCAAGTCATACCTTCTAGGATTATAATAACAATTTTTTGTTCTTATTTAGAGTAGGTAACAGTAAAATTTATTTCCTTGTGGTGCGAATTGCAATTCCCAGTTTTTGCCCTCCATAGTCGCAGAAAGGTGCGCACGCAGTAATGACATAGACCATTTATCATGTTGACCGTCGCGTGGAGAAATGTTCGCGACAAATCGCGGTGTCAATCAAACCGCCTTTAACGGCGACAGCGCGATGATTTAGATAAATCGACTCATCCTCTATACCGGCCAGGCAAATAGGTTAGCGACTTCAATAGAAATGTAGAACAGTGTTAGCGGGTTGCGATAAAGAACCACATTTGCGAGAGATTAGTAGTCTTTGCATGATTTGCGGCCATGCAGGTTAGCATTTGCAAGCTTAGCTTGATGTAGATGGACGACTAGAAAATTCAAACTTCCATCAAGATTAGCGTAATTTTCCTCGACTAGTACCTTAATTAAATCCACAAACGCCGGTACCTTTGAAGTAGCTATATTATGTTCGTTTTCCACACATTCAGGGCAAATTCTTGTGACACGAATTCTCCATGAAAATGAATTCCTACAGTCGACACCTAATGTCATATCTTCATTACAGACAATTTTCCAGACTAGAATACATGGCAATACATTTTACGTAGTAAATGATGTTGCTTAAAAGGTTTAGGAACGCAGTACCATTGAAACCCGAGGCACGGACAAAGGCCCAGAGTGGCGTTTAGACAGCGTCTTTGTTGGTGATGTCACATTGTCCACAACAATGACATTCGTGGGCGACTCCGCTCCTTTCGAATACTGACGAGCCTTTGGAACTGTCACCTGGGCCATTAATATCGAGTAACGGTATGTATTGACGAAGAGAAGACTTGGTTGAGACGGATTGATGGTTTCATTAAAGTAAATAAAAGGAACTTAATGTTGTGAGGCTTTTATTATATTAGATCAAAAAGGACCCTGAACTCCACAACTTTGGTTGAAGGGGGACAGTGATTTAGGTCTTTAATTTATCAATGATAGACTGATTACATTTATTTTCTGAAATTGAAAAAATAAACGACGATTTTCATGCTATATCAAATTAGAACACACATTCCCCGCATTACTCAAAGTAGCTGAACATTAACAATCCTTAATGCAATGATGTGCTGTCAGGGCGGGGTCAAATTCCTTTCGTACCGAATGGACGTTCATACATCCACAAATGTAATTGAGGTGGTGCAGAGGCGACGGGAGTCAATTAACTATTAGAGCAATTGCACTCGGAATATAGGTCGGCGTCGCGACGCACACGTTGCGGAAGAAAAAGCTTCAGATCTCACCATCGGCCCAGCGTCACTAATCCTATAGATTGAAGAGTACATAATATTATAAGCGTTTATTATATATTATTATATATATAACTTCATTACAAGCGTTTCACGTACACATTTTACAGATATATTTACCTAGTTCATATTGACTAACAGCATTTTTAGGAAGAAAATATAATAATTAATAACTGACAGTTTAGTAGTGTTTTCAACTTATGTGCGGTATATTTTTATACGACGATAAGACAAACTATACAAAACATAAACCACAGTGTGTCAGTTGTGGTCAAACCGATAAATAAAAATGAACTTGAAACGGCTCACAACAGCAGTGACTCACATGTACCCACTAGTGTGATGAAAAACTAAACGATCAATTGCAATAAATCAGTAAAAGCGAGTGTGGTGAGGCGCACGCGCCGGAGGTCAATTAGTTAAGAGCAGTCGCTTGCGGGACGCCGCGCGGAGCCCCGTGGGAGGGACGAGCCGTGCGCCGCGCGACACTTGGATATCTGTTACATAGGAATTACCTACATATTGAGAAACAGTTTTTTTTTACTAGTAAAACCAGTAATTTCTTTAAATCATGAGCACCTCTTGGAATGTTTTATCTGATAATACAAGTTGATGTTGCGTTCGCGCAATATTTTTTTCTTAGAAAATATAATCGGTATTTGCCAAGTTGAAGTAGAAATTATGATTTCTAGGCAAAATGTAAATATAACTGCCATAGCGTACGCGCGATCTCGCACGTAATCTCGTAGGTGACAAGAACCTCCTTTGCATGCTTGGAGTCTTTTGAGTGCGGAAGATTTACGCTTAGGAACACCATTTTTTCACGTTTCCAAGATACGTACCAAATAAAATTAAGTTGGAAAATACGCACTAATTTAGCTGTGAAATATTTATACAAACATTTGAATGATACCGGAGTGACTCTGACAAGTCACACTCGGGCTCGGATTCAGCATACCTTGGAAACCTCATACATCTTCGTGGACTACTCGTATGTAATCTAAGAGTTTTCAGTTAATAACTTGATGTAGAATTGTAGCACTACTCTTTGACCTACGATAATACCTACATGACTGAATGTATGATTACAGAACGGACTTTCCTAATTACTCACATCAAACGGGTATTCCCTTTTGGCATAATAGAAATAACATCAAAAATACATAGTAAATAGGTACCTATTAAAGTATTGACTATGCAATACCTACATATTGCAAAGGCTCCTATATTAAAATATTAAGTACATTTGAGCTACCCTTAAAGTTCCACTTAAATCAGATCTCCAGGTGCTGTCAAAGATTTCACACATACTTTACAATTTTTTTTGTTATATGATTGCTTAATTTTATGATACTCCTGAATCCTAGCCGGCTCCCGCAGGATGGGCTCCTCCCGCCGGCCTCGCACCGCGCACACTCACCGCGCCACTCATCATCAATTCATCATATTTGCACATATCACGCAAGCCATATAAGTATACATTTTAACATTGTGTCATACAATGCAATAAATTATAAAATTATTAGGTACCTACTATCTTTAAACAAAAAAAGGTACCTACCATCTAAAAATTCAACTTTAATGTATAGAAAGACACTAATTTTCCCAAATGAGTAAGACTAGTTAAATCGAAAGCAAACAGCACATTACAAGCC
>DWOA01000134.1:0-10444 GCA_018250715.1 Telegonus anausis annetta | reverse complement strand
TAATCTTTTCTTATATGTTCTAACCTAACCTAACCGATCCTATTTGAAACTCACCATAATTGTTAACCTAAACCTAATCTAAAAAATGATTTTTATTTATCTACTTACCTATAATTGAATATTTTTCAATTATTGAATGTTGGTGCCTAGCACAAATAGACAAAACTGATGTCTAGCGCAATGTACTTTATTGTAAATTAATTGTGAACACGCGGTTACGACAATTACATTAAAAATAGTAAAATAGTGCAATTGTCTTTGGACTCAGGTGGCTTAAAGAGATACCGCCGGAGGCAAATGTTATTTACAATATTGATTTTAATTACTGTCAGGTGCGGGTCATTAGTTAATTATCAACCAGGTGCGTCGTCGGGTAAATAGTTCCTAAAATTATTACTTCGGCGATTTTTATCTCGGGAAAATGTACGATTCCTGTGAGATGAACTTGTTTTTTATAAGTGTCGATTCCTTGACATGATTTTTTGCAAAAGACTAGTTCAAGGGTCAAATAACGTCATAGACTACTCTTCATCCCATAAAAAAATAAACACGACGGATACATAACCTCTTTCTTTTGAGACGTCGATTAAAAAGTTCTCGCTTACCATAATTATAAACCTAATTCCCGGTTCGGTTCCCGCTTACCATAATTATAAACCTAATTCTAATGTTAAAAATAATTTTATTCCACCCTTTTTAAGGATGATATATGAATTAGACCTACTCACTCACAGGGCGCTACCGCGCCCTGCTCTCTTGGTTTTTTTATCTTTTCTTATATGTTCTAACCTAACCTAATCGAACCGATCGTGTATGTTACTCACCATAATTGTAAACCTAAACCTGAGCTTAAACATAATTTTATTACGCCATTTTTAAATATGAAATATGAATTGGACTTACCCGCTCGCAGGGCGCTACCGCGCCCTGCTCGCTTAGTTTTTTTATCTTTTCTTAAATGTTCTAACCTAACCTAACCGATCCTATATGAAACTCACCATAATTCTAAACCTAAACCTAATATAATGAATAAGTTTAATACTTACCCATAAAATTGTGCAATTATCTTTGGACTCAGGTGGCTTAAAGAGATACCGCCGGAGGCGAATGTTATTTACAATATTGTTTTTAATTACTGTCAGGTGCGGGTCATTAGTTAATTATCAACCAGGTGCGTCGTCGGGTAAATAGTTCCTAAAAATTATTACTTCGGTGATTTTTATCTCGGGAAAACGTACAGTTCCTGTGGTTGGATTCGTTTTTAAAAAGTGTCGATTCCTTGACATGTTTTTTTGCAAAAGACTAGTTCAAGGGTCAAGTAACGACATAGACTATTTTTCATCTCATAAAAAAATATACACGACGGATACATAACCTCTTCCTTTTGAGATGTCGATTAAAAAGCTCCCGCTTACCATAATTATAAACCTAATTCTAATGTTAAAAATAGTTTAATTCAATCCTTTTTAAGGATGATATATGAATTGGATCTACACGCTCGCAGGGCTCTACCGCGCCATGCTCGCTTGGGTTTTTTATCTTTTCTTATATATATTCTAACCTAACCTAATCTAACCGATCGTATATGTTACTCACCATAATTGTAAACCTAAACCTAAGCTTAAACATTATTCTATTACACAAGATAAAAAAGCCTACTCGTAGCGCGCTACCGCGCCATGCTTGCTTGTTTTTTTTATCTTTTCTTATATATTCTAATCTAACCTAATTTAACCGATCCTATATGTTACTCACCATAATTGTAAACCTAAACCTAAGCTTAAACATAATTTTACTACACCATTTTTAAATATGAAATATGAATTGGACTTACCCGCTCGTAGGGCGCTACCGCGCCCTGCTCGCTTGGTTCTTTATCTTTTTCTTATATATTCTAACCTAACCTAACCGATCCTATATGAAACTCACCATAATTGTAAACCGAAACCTGATATAATGAATAATTTTAAAGTAAGTAGATCACTTACCTATTACTGAGTATTTATCAATTATTGAATGTGGGTGCCTAGTAAAGACAGAGAAAACTGACGTCTATCGCAACGTACATAATTAAAAATGAATTGTGAACACGTGGTAAGTACAATTACCTTAGAAAATTATTAAATTGTGCAATTGCCTGTGGACTCAGGTGGCTTAAAGAGATACCGCCGGAGCTGAATGTTATTTACATTATTGACTTTAATTACTGTCAGGTGCGGGTCATTAGTTAATTAGCAACCAGGTGCATCATCAGGTAAATAGATACCAAAATTATTACTTTGGTGATTTACGAGTACAATACCAACTATTCGTATAAATATTGGGGTCAAGGACGAAGCATCTTCAGTTCCCTACGAGCAAACGAATGAATCGGGTCTTATACCTTATTTGCCATAGTATCGAATGAAAGTTCCTACGTGAAAGTGAATTAAGGTTACGATCTGAATCGACTAGCTAGTGTGGTGAACTATTAAAGAGACTACTCGTGATCTTCACTACTGCAAGCTCGTGAGGGCGTACTTCACTGCGCGTGGTCGTGAGGAGGTTTTATTTATTTATTAGTATTAGTATTTTATTTTTATTTATTCTTCTATATATTTATTGCGCGACTTTATATTACATTGTTTTTAGAATAGTGTTTGTTAGTTTTTTTTTATTTTATAGCGTTTGGCATAGACTTTCAATAATTAGGATTAAATTGTTTTGCTTTTAAAAAGTAGGTTTTTTACTTTTAAAGTTTGGAAGTCAGCTTCGTTTTTGTTAAAAAGTTATTTATATAATTAGGAAATAAGAAGTAGTATACGAGTAGATAAATACCTATCCTTTTGTATCATCTTATTAATTGTCAGATATTTTGAATATAGCCTCAACGATAATTTTAAGTTTATTTGCTTTTCAGTGTTTTTCATTTCGAAAGTAGGTTTTTTTATTTTTTTATTTTACAGTGTTTTCTGTTTGGAAGTCAGTTTCATTTTTTTATTAAAAAGTTATTAATAAATTAGGAATATAGCTTTAACGTTAATTTAAGTTTTATTTACTTTTCAGTATTTTTCGTTTAGAAAGCAGGTTTTTTGTTTTCAATTTTTTTCAGTATTTTTTGTTTGGAAGTCAGTTTCATTTTTTGTTAAAAAGTTATTAATATAATTAAGAAATAAAAAAATAGCAGACAAGTAGGTAAATAGGTATCCATTTGTATCATTTTATTAATTTTCAGGTATTTTGCGTATAGCCTCAACGTAAATTTTTAGTTTAATTGCTTTTCAGTGTTTTTCACTTCGAAAGTAGGTTTTTTATTTTCTTAATTTTACAGTGTTTTCTATTTGGAAGTTAGTTTCATTTTTTATTAAAAAGTTAGTAATGTAATTAGTAATATAGCCTTAACGTTAATTTAAATTTTATTTACTTTTCAGTACTTTTCGTTTAGAAAGTAGGTTTTTTGTTTTCTATTTTTTTCAGTATTTTTTGTTTGGAAGTCAGTTTCATTATTTGTTAAAAAGTTATTAATATAATTAATTAATAAAAAATAGTAGACAAGTCGGTAAATAGGTATTTATTTGTATTATTTTATAAATTTTCAGGTGGTTTGCGTATAGTCTTAACGTTAATTTTAAGTTTATTTGCTTTTCAGTGTTTTTCATTTCGAAAGTAGGTTTTTTATTTTCTTAATTTTTCATTGTTTTCAGTTTCGAAGTCAGTTAATTTTTTTGTTAAAAAATTATTAATATAATTAGGAAATAAAAAGTAGTAGACAAGTAGATAAATACGAATCCATTTATATCATTTTATTAATTTTCAGGTGTTTTTCATATATCGTTAGCGTTATTTTAATTTTATTTACTTTTCAGTGTTTTTCGTTTCGAAAGTACGTTTTATATTTTCTTTCTTATTTCAGTGTTTTTGTTTGGAACTCGTATCCATTTTTTTGTTAAAATTACAACTAATTTCTTTTATTTGTTAGCTGGTGTGTATTGTATTATTATTTTAGCTTACTAAGCAAACATGGGCAGGCCTACAAAGAACGCTTCTCGCATGAGAAAACGCGTGTTAGAAGAATCGGAGAGTACTAGAAAGGAACGTCTAGAAAAAAGTAAAACCAGAAGCAGATTAGTACGTGCACAGGAAACCTCTGATGATCGCAAGATAAGACTTTCTAGAATGAGTAAATATGTGAAAAGTAGACTATCAAGAGCTACCAAAGACGAACACGATGATCGCATTAGTAAAATACGCGAGAGAATTTCCAAAGAGAGTGAGAAACAGCGTACTTATCGCATCGGGCTTATCAAAAAACGACTTGCAAATGAGAATGAAGAGCAGCGTAATTACCGTATAGGTTTAATACGGAAGCGAGTTGCAAGCGAAAGTAAAGATGAGCACACTCATCGTATGGGGTTGATACGAAAACGAATTTCTGTTGAGACTGGAGAGCAACGCAATCGCCGTTTAGGTTTGGTACGCAAAAGAATTTCTAGCGAAAGTGAGGAGCAGCGTACTCATCGATTTAGTTTAATTCGGCAGCGTATTTCTAGTGAGAGTGAGGTGCAGCGTAGTCATCGTTTAGGATTAATACGGAAAAGAATATCTAACGAGAGTGATGAACAATACGCTCATCGTTTGAATAAAATAAAGGAACGAATTTCGAATGAAAGTGAGGAACAGCGTGCTCATCGAATTCATCTCATAAAGAAACGAATTTCCAATGAAAATGAAGAGCAACGCGCTCATCGTATAGGTTTAATTCAGAAACGACTTTCAAACGAAACTGAGAAGGAACATTCCCAACGATTGGATTCCTGTCGTGCGCGTTCAACGTTAGTAGTATTAAATGAAACTGGCGAGCAGAGAGTAAATCGGTTGAGTTCTATGCGGCAAGCAGCTCGTAATCGTAGAAACGCATCATATGTAGAATGTTTTCAGAAAGGTATTAATGTTTTTGCAGATATGCCGTGTTCAATATGCCTGAAATGTCTGTATCCTCAGCAACGCGTTAAATTGCAAACTACAAATTTAGGCTCAGTATTACCCCGAAACTTGGTTTTATTAGGTAACATAACAACATGTTCACGGTGTTCCATTAACATAAAAAAATATAAGACGCCTCCACAATCATACTGGAATAAAATGTTGTTGCCTCCTATACCTAAAGAAATTAGTGATTTATCAGAAATAGAAAAAAGATTTATATGTAGAGTAGTGCCGTTTCTTAAAATTATCAAAGTTCAAAATCGTTTCAGCCAAGACTGGTGTAAAGGACAAGCAATTCTGTTTGCTCAAGATGTAGTTGAACTTGCGGAACAACTTCCTTTACAACCCAACCAAGCTGGTTTAGTGTTAATAGTAGAAAGTCGAGAAAATTTAGAGCGTTCTAGAGAGTTTAAAATTGATATAAGTAAATTAAAAATAGCGTTACAATGGCTCCTTACCAATAATGCATTGTACAAAGATGTTCGTTTATATTTTCCTTCTATAATTGATATTTCTGCAATAACACAAATTGCTGAAGAAGACATATGCGACAATGTGGAACAAGTTATTGAACCTAATGCTTTAATCACTACAAGCCGGTATATTGTCTTGAATGACAATGTTTCTATATTGCATGGTTCATTTCATCAGGGTAATGAAAGATTTAGTGAAGAAACACGTGGTCGGCAATGCACAGGAATTGCTACCGTAGCTTGTGCTGCATTTTGTCTCATGAATCCTAATGAATGGTGTAAGAGTGACATAGATTATGTGTTATTAATTGGAGATAAATATTATAAGGACTGTATTGCGGCTCGAGATAGGCCCGATGAAAGAGAATCAAATATCGAATATTTAGCTGCAACAGAGCTTTTGCCTAATATCACATACAACAATTGCAAAGTTGAAGTTAGAACTTGTCAAGAGTCGGTATACAATGGACATATTGATAATGATAATAGTAACGAAGGTTTTCCCAATTTACTTAATGCTTTGATTCGTTTATTTAGGAGTCATACTTATGGTTTACTTACAATGAATTATGTTACTGTAGCTGTCCATTGCAGAAGAGAGTCTGAAAGTGTTAGTTATTGGTTGTTCGATTCCCATGCACGGGGTCCTAAAGGTTGTAAAGCCCGAGGAAAGGGACAGTCGTGTTGCATGCGATTCAATAATTGTGATAGTTTAAATAATATCCTGCGTCGAAATTTATACATAAGAGACAAGTCTAACACTGCGTTAACATTAAATATTTATTCTTTGACACCAATTGAAATAAGGCCTGAAAGTGCATTGCAACAACCTAATGAATTATCTACATTAATTCAACAACAACCGCGTACCCAATCACCTAATAATACATTGCGAATGTCACGTAGGATAAATAATAACGAAGAGTCAATAATACAAGTATCAACACAATTGCCACATGAGACAAATATTGAAAATGAAAACATAGAACCCAGGTACGTCTACACGACTAGTATGCTTCGAAATATTGACGAAGGAGTTCCAAATTTAGATAGTATTATATCCATAAATGCTCATAACCCAGAAGATGAAGTGCGAATGCAAGAGGTTAAAAGAAAAACCGCGCCACCTTTAAATTTTGAACGCGAAAAGAGAATGGAAGAACTGGGCTGGTATTTTTTATTTCCTGATGGAAAAAATGGATTTGGTGAAGAAAGGGAGACGCCGATTAGCCCACTAGACTACTTCCAAGCCCGTGTAATGGGTAGTGATAAAAGATTCCAAAGAAATGATTATTTGTTCTTCGCTTTATCTGTGGTAGAATATTTTAGAGTTAAAGCTAGCATTTCAGTTTCATGCAGGATGCGTAAAGGAAGGGAAGAGAACACACCACAAGGTTTAATTGACAACATGCACCTAACAATGAGAAACATAAGAGGATCAGCATCATACTGGAGGCAATGCTGTTCCGAGCTTATTGCCATGGTTAAAAGCTTAGGACCTCCCACATGGTTTATGACCTTTTCATGCAACGATTTGAATTGGCCAGATATGATAAAAGCTTTGCTTATAGCGGACGGCAGAAATGTAAACGATGTAGATAGTTTAATATTTTCCGAACGTTTAGAATTAGTGCAAAAATATCCAGTAGTCGTTTCTAGGCAGTTTACAATAAGAGTTAATGCTCTTATACGATATTTAAAAGTCAATCAGGATTGCTTAGGTGGTCGTCTTACAGATCATTGGTATAGAATCGAATTTCAGAACCGAGGGAGCCCGCATTTGCATATGTTAGTATGGTGTGAAAACGTTCCAGATTTTTCGACTAACGACGGTGTTCGTGTTATTGAGAGGGTTATTTCGTGTTCTTTGTGTCTCGATAATATTGAATTGCAAAATATTGTAAAAAATGTACAAATACATAAACACACCAACACGTGTTATAAGGATCGTAACAATCATTGCTGTCGTTTTGGATTTCCCCGACCACCAAGTGAAGCCACTGTATGTTTAGGACCAGATGAAGCACTGGCTAATAATGGTCGATTCTGCATTTTAAAGCGGACACCTGAAGAAACTATGGTCAACAATTATAACCCTGATATTTTAAGTTTGTGGGAAGGAAACATAGATATTCAACCGTGCGGAAACATTACAGCCGTTGCATATTACGTGGCAAAATATGCAAGCAAATGTGAACCTCATGATACCGGAGAAGTTGTCCGCCAAGCTATTACAAAAGCAAAACGACGTGGCGGCACAATATGGAGCCAATTATTTGCTGTCTCAATGGCAATTATATCACAGCGCTTAGTAAGTGCTCCGGAATGTGCATATAGACTTTGTCATCTGCCATTAAAAATGAGTTCTCGAAAAGCTGTATTCATTAATAGCTGTATGCCAAATCAACGGTTTCGTCTTTTACGTTTCGAAGGAGACGATACTTCCATATACAATAATATATTTGATCGCTACATATTGAGACCTGATTCTCTTGAAAATATAAGCTTAGCTGAATTTGCTGTACGCTATGAATCCATATCAAATAATTTATGGAATGAAGATGACGGTGATATGGAATTGAGAGAATCTGAAAGTGGACCATTAAAATATATAAGATTAAGGGACAATTCAAGAATGCGTATAAGAAATAAAGCAGCTGTATTACGCACACGGTATTATACGCTTAATAGTGATAAAGATGGTTATTATTACAATTTAATTGTTTGTCATATTCCATTTCGCAATGAAGACGAACTACTGTTAGAAAATGAGACTCCTGAAACATGTTTTCTTAGAAGAAGAAACGAATTAAGGCCACTCTTGACTAATGTGAGTACTGAAGAATTTGCCCATGCAGAGCAAGTTATTCAACAGGCTCTTGCCCATGTAACTGCATTGAATGCTGCACGTGAAATACTACATGAAGATCCCAGGGCTGAAGAAAATGTTTTTACTGATGAATGTTTTATACCAGATAGAGACGATTATTTTGAAGATATGGGAGATCAATTTGCAATGTCTGATGATATCTTTTTAAATAATGTTCAAGGTTTAAATGTACAGCAGAAGAATTTGTTCCATACAATTTCTTCAGCAATTGAAAAAGATCTTAGCGGTGATGAAAATAAATTATTATTATTTATTACAGGAGGAGCTGGTAGCGGTAAATCATTTGTATTGAAATTACTCGTAGAGCATATTAAACGGTGTTATGCCCCTACAGTAGATACTTTGTTAAAGCCTACTTTCGTAGAAGTAGCTTCGTTAACCGGGGTTGCCGCCCGTCAAATATTAGGAAAAACTTTACATTCACTTTTTTCCCTACCTATCGAAAAGGGAAATTCGATTCCATACAGGCGTATTATTGGTCAAAAATTAGAACAGGAAAGACGTAAATGGCGTAACATAAACTGGTTAGTGATTGACGAGATTTCCATGGTTTCATATGAAAACTTACGTATGATTCACTTGCGGCTACAGGAGTTTAAAAATAACGATAAAATTTTTGGCGGCATAAATATAATACTATTTGGTGACATCATGCAATTGCCTCCAGTAAAAGGACATTGGTGTTTTACTCAACCCCCTTGGTGTGCGGCGGAAGTTAATTTATGGCATGCATTTTCATTCTGTGAATTAACAATCAATATGAGACAAAGAAATGATGTAGAATTCATCGATTTATTGAATAATCTTCGCGTAGGTGAATTAACAACAGGTCAATTGGAACTTCTTTGTGAGAGGCGTCGAATAGTTTTAAATGATGAGTTTAAAGATGGTGTTGTAATTCGAATTTTTCCAACCGTGAAACAAGTTGATAAATACAATAATGAGATGACAAATATGAATTCGATCAACAATCGTGTCTATAATATCCAAGCAATAGACGAATCTCGAGAAATCGCTACTTACGGAAAGAAACCACCAGATAATGTTGTTCCTAAAGATGTAAACAATTGTGGTGGGCTGTTGTCGCAGATAATGTTGGCTTCCGAATCCCGTGTTATGTTAAGACGTAATATATCGTTGTCCGACGGCCTTGTTAACGGTGCAATGGGTGTAGTAAAAAAATTCAAGTGGCCTGCGCTACGCAGAGATCAGTTAGAAGAGGGAGAAATGCCAGATTGTGTTTATATAAAATTTGATGATGAAAGTATAGGCGTAAGATTAAAAGATAGTGATGGTTTTGTTCCAATATCTCCAGCGTGTGCAACATTTCAGGGAACCAGAGGTTACGGCGATATCGAACGCAGAATGTTGCCGTTAATTTTGAGCTGGGCAGTTACTGTGCATAAACTCCAAGGCACAACTCTTGATAAAGCTGTTATCGATCTTGGAAAAAAAGTATTTGCCAAGGGGCAGGTATATGTAGCACTCAGTAGAGTAAAAACACTAGAAGGCATTGCTTTGTCAGACCTAGAGCCAAATAAATTATTAAATAAACCTCACGATGAACGAGCATTGGCTGAAATGCAGCGACTAAGAAATCTATAGGAACTACATGCCCCCAATAACAGAGTATAGGAATAAATATGTAATTTATAATATCATTATGTACATGTATGTGAGCTTAGTTTAGTTTAGGCAACGTTAAATGTAAGATGTTTCTCTTTGTCTATGTTGCAAGTGTTATAATTTTAAAAAGATATGTTACAGAGTTTTTGCATCGCGTGTCCAAGTAATAACACAGCTTTAAACAACACTCATACACACTATCACATATTTTACATACACACACAAATACACAGGCGCAAATTGGTGATGACGGCAGGCTAAGGCGTTAAGAGTGTTGGATTGGATAATAATATGTTCCGGTGAGTATTTCGATTTTTTTATTATATATTATATTTTCATATATTATATATACTATTATATTATATTGGTCCTATTATTTATCTATTTCATCTTTTTTCAGATATACGAAAATAGTAAAATGCTAAAGAGTATTTCTAAGATTCAGCTTAAATGAATACAGCAGTGTCAAGCAGAGCAACAGTTTTTAAAG
>DWOA01000133.1:0-10467 GCA_018250715.1 Telegonus anausis annetta | reverse complement strand
CCTGAGGACTAAGATGGAACGTCTCGGATAAGTATGTCTCCCTTACCACACCCTTCAGACCAGAACACGGCAGCGCTAAGCACTGGTGTTACTGGGGTATGCATGTACGGCATGGTGTTCGGTTGTGTCAGACGGGCGTGGCGCTGGGCGTGCTGGAGGCGATGGCGCGCGGGCCGCTGGCGGGCGGCGCGCGGGCGCGGCTGCGCGCGGCGTGCGCGGCGGTGTGGCGCGCGCGCCGCCTGTGCGCCGCGCGCTCGCTCACCGGACACGTCTGCGTGCACCCCGAGCAGTCAGTGTGCACTTTGTATTTACTGCATCCGATGATTAACTAATGTTGCAGGAAAAAAACACAAAAATACGTTTTTTGACGTGTATTGCACCAAAAAAAAAAACATGTTTTTTCCCTTTAAAAATAATGCTTATTATAATAATAATAAGGTTTGTATAATAAACACAACATTTTGATCCGAAAACCACACATCGTTCGATAAGCTACTTCAAATCGAATAGCATTTCTAAAATTTTAAAAATAACTCCTAAAACCAATGACTAATGACTTATAACAAATTAATTGTTTAAGCTTTGTTTTGACCAAAATAAGCTTGAAAGTATACTTTATTCGGTCAGTTGCTGGTTAGTACTACTATTAAAAAAAAACAATTTGTTTGTATATCCAGCGACAGCAGCAAGGAGCACTCGTCGGGCGTGGTGTACGTGTGCGCGTGCAACTGCGGCCGCACGCGCGCCTCGCGCGACGACCCCTACAGCGTTAAACAGGTATATAAAAGTAACACTAACTATGCCAAAAGATGCTGATGCTGTCAGGTATGTGACCATTACTAACCAAAATGGTTTTTACGTGTAATTGTTATTTTTTTTAAAATTAAACATGAATCATATAAAAATTCTTCACGACTCCGCAATTCGTTTGTTTCCATTTTGTGGTATATTTCCAAGTGAAATAAGGTCAAAGTAACAGTTAGCTTAGTGCAGAGTGGATAAATTCATAATAGTAGGAAAAGGTTTTTAATTTCTGCATTTAATACAAAAAGTGAATAAACATTTCATACTTATAAATTCAGACATATTTTAATGTTATAGTAAGTATTTTCGATCTGTAGGCGAATTACACGTTCTACGAGCTGGCGGCGGACCAGTGCGCGTACTGCCACACACTGCAGAGTGTACAGTTCCCCGTGTTTCAGCCCTCCACGCCTTCATTTAGGTGAGTACACTCGTGGGGAACCAGTACAAAACTGAATTCATCTTATAATTAAGAACATAAGATTATAGTAGACATATCAAAATCTATATATGAGTGTACAATTACATTATCATGTTGTAGTAGTTTTATGACCAACTTTTATAGATTTTAGTTTGATATCAACCCTTAAAGCTCGAACATAGGGATAAGGCAGACAGAATACTTGATAAAAAGTAGTCACCGTCGTCTATGAACATTTGTAACACCAAGGGAGTCGTCAATGCAGCGCCGGCTTTGAAGAAGCTTATAGCTCCATATCATAGCTCACCGGGAATACGCTGGTGGTCTTCTTAATGAGCTCTATATTATAGCCCAGCGGTAACCCTTCAATCGGAAGTTTATCGGTCTGACATTTACTTGCGGTAATCCAGGGCGGCATCAGTGAAGGGCGTGTCCGAGGAGCCGGCGGAGGGCGCGGAGGGGGCTGAGTCCCGCGAGGCGGAGCCCGGCTCGGGAGAGTCGGGAGCGCGCGCCGGCTCGCCCTGGTCGCCCGACGAACTGTCCCCGGGCTCCGAGAAGGAGGAGGAGGACGACGATGTGGTCTCCCCGGAGCACTCGGTGGATGTCGTGCCGGTCACTGAGGAGCCCGCTTCGGGTATAGTATATTGTTGTTTTTGTTTCGATCCAGTAGTATGTAACAAAAAAAAACTGGCAATTTGTAAGAGTAAAAGCGAATGCAGCAGTCCATCTAATGTCGAGAGGTATCTGCCGCCCAAGGACATCTGTAATCAACTCCAAATAACACTAACTGAGATTAGTTACAGATGCGTTATTAATTCTGAAGACTAAGTTAGAATACACCTAATAACTGTGTATTTCTTCCCAAGTTCTTCAAACTAATATAGCAGTACTTAACACTGCTGTTATTAAACAGAAATAATGTTTTGAATGATTAATTAAAACACATTGTATTGCTACCCCTGATGACTGAATTATAACCCTGAACAGATAAGTATGTCTTTTTTCAAACCCAAATACAGTATAGCTTAACTCTACTGTTATTGCAAATATAATGTTAACGATTAATTAAAATGAATTCTAGAGAAAGTGATAAGCCGTCAACCTTCAACGACCGAGTACCTCCCGGGCATGTTACACCTGGCGAGCCCGGGGGCCCTGCTGCCCGCGTTCCCCAGCTGGGCGCTGCTGTGCCTGGGGCCCTCCTCGCTGTACTCGCACAGCGCGGGGCTCCCCGAGCACCTGCAGCCCGGCTTCCTCAACCACACCAACTATCTGCTGCCCTGGGACTGTACTGTGCGGTGCGTGCGTGTTTATTTAAGACTATTTTTTTTGTAAAAATCTCCTTTTTTACTGATTTAAAGTTAAAGATAAGACAATAGCGATCAAAAATATAATAATATGCAAATTTTACCTACCAATAAAATTTATATTATGTTTCCAAAGACGTCCGAAGTCCATTATGAGAGAGTACATCCTTCTCGTTCCGTTTTTCGTCGCTGGATGTCGCTGTTTTCCGTGCTATTCGCGCCACTAGCGCCCTCACTTACCTGTTCTGGAACTAAATGATGACACAGAAGCCACCATTTTATTTAATCATTGTTCGTCTCATAATGAGAAATGGCTGAGAGTACCACCAGGAAGACATTACCTGGACTTCGGACGTCTTTGGAAACATAATATAAATTTTATTGGTAGGTAAAATTTGCATATTATGTGTTCCGGTTGACGTCCGAAGTCCATTATGAGAGATTTGTTTGTTATCTCCTGGTGGCTTATGTAAAGGGTAAAGAACGCAACAATGTGATTGTTCGAATATGTTGAACTAGGGATGTTAATTATCCTGTATGTAACAAGTATGTATTAGGGCGCTGCAATTTTACATTATATATAAAATATTCATTAGATACCGGAAAATAATTCTTCAGCGATTTTTTGGAATAATAGTCTTTGAAAATGTTTTCGAAAGGCTGTATAGTGATGCAGGTTTACTCCAATCAAGATATTATCATTAAAATCATTTTCCATCAGACATAAGGAAGAAAAACTAAATTACCAAGCGAAGTCACTACATCAGCTTTCTTTAGTACTCGATTAGCCCAATCTCAAATAATAGTCAATCGTTTATTAATCGAATGTATTGATTTTACCTTCAGTAAATCTACGCTGATTTGAGTCAAGATTAGTTAAATTTGTATAAGTTCTAAACCGGAGCTCCTGAACAGCATTGTCATATATGGATATATATATGGACAATTACCTATACCATAATAAATAGTAATAATAAATCGCAGGACGAAAGTGAATTTGTCTGTAATAATCGTAATGCAATGTATAGTTAAGATTGGATACTTTTTATATTAACGTGGGTTTTAAGGCCACTGTTTATGTCGCTCTACGTACACATCGACAATGTGTGAAATAAAATATTGTGACTCTTATTAATAGAATCATCATTAACTGTAAAATGGATTGGATTTACAGTGACTATATGTATATATATATGTTCTTTATTTAAACTTTAACGCTGAAAGGTCTGGCACAAAGCGGCAATACATGTAGTGAGTGTTGAAAAGCCATAATGTATAAATTACACTACATAATAATTACAGACACTTGTATTCTGATTAGTATTTGCAAGTGCCTAATAAGAATTCTTACAACCAAAGGGGTTGATGGTTGTGTTGGTTTTTGAATGCAGGTTTGACTATAAGACGAGATGATTATTGGTATTACCAAATGTTTCACATTCTTAATCCTAATAAAATTAAAATGGTGAAAAGGCCGTAATGTGATGGACGCGTCATACGATGGACCAACAAAATATACCTATATACATACTGATGTATACGTATATACTGATGAAATGCGGCACACAGGCGGCCCACGATCTTTGGAAGCTGTTCCAACGGTCGTCGTCGTTGTCGTTGAGTTGTTGTGTTGACACCGGATAGTATTTACCCTGACGAATAAGACCTAAACGGGCGGAGCCGCGTGAAAAATCTAGTAAATGGTATGAGACGCATGTTGATAGTTATAAACGAATATCGATCTATATGGCAATATAAATATATATATGTATAACCACATAATGAGATTTCAGAGACGATTATTAAAATTATGCTGTTGACAACAAGTAATTCCTTATTCCTTTTAGTATCATAGGACTAAGTAGATACTCTCCAAAACGAAGTAAGAAGTTACTTTTCTTGAGCTGATCCTTCTCCTGATCCTGATGAAATTCCTCATCCGTATTTGTTCATGTATCCCACTCGAAACAAGCCGGGTTTCCAGACGCCGATTGCAGACATGGACAATCAATGTAATTTACCAAGCTGTCCTTCAGAATGAGTATCTTGTTTGGACGTGTGGCTCAACATTTAAAGTCTGGGCGTCAATAGGGTTACTTGCACTTGGGTGCTATTGCTATGAAGCGACCACTGGGCATATGTAATGAAGCAGTATTTATGGCCAGGACCTGCTGAACACCTCGACTTCGTTAAAATGCGAGATTTGTAATCTGAAGAGTCTTGCTTCAGAACTATTCTGGGGATTCAGCAGTAGGGCAGGTAGCATGATATAAACTCAAATCTTTCTTTAGATGCCCGTCAGAACCTGCGGTAGTTTGGCTAACTCAGATTTGTTCCTTGAATATAGTCAGGGACTAATACAACATCGATGTGGGCAGTCTAGCCCAGTTTTCTATTTAGTATAATTGAGGACGGATTTATTTTGCTCTCAATCCTGATTTGCTGCTAATTACTGCTGCCCGTTTAATATGTGAAGCGTCAGCTGTTGTATAGTTTGTCGGCCGAGCCTTGGAGTGTACAAAAGGTGTTAATCAATGTTCAATCCCCAATTCTGCGCGCACCTGCTCTGTGATGTGTATGATTTTGTGAGCGGTTTCTGGCGCAGGATTCGCTGTAGAGCTGCAGCATTCAGCAACGCAACCTTCCCCGGTGGGTGATGAAGGTCGCAAAGTTGAGAGCCCCTAAGTGGCATTGCGCCAGCTTGAGGGTCCAACTGCCGGCAGCGAAGGGGTTCCACAGGCTTTGGCGTATTGTGGGGACCGGGACGCAGTATTGGTGTTGGTGTCCCAAGGTACGCCCAGATTTCTTACTGTCCTCATCGGAGTGGTGACAGATTTTTCAGATTAGACACGCCATCCTCAGCTACTAAGGAACTTGAGATATCCTTACCAGTATTCCGCAGGACTGTGCTCTGATGAACGGAATACTGATATAAGTCACTAGGCGAAGATCTTACGTGCTCGGCATTTCACCAGTATAGATTGGAAAGTAAGCGTATTTGTAAGCGTAAGCGGAAAACGCATTCTGCATGCTGTAGTCAGGCCAAGCAGAAGTAACACTCAGACCAGAGAAAACGTCTCTATGCTGTTCGGATTGGTATGCATAAATAAGACTGAGGTTAAATTTCATCACCAAATCTGCAGGTTAAAGAACTCTGGCATTGGAAGGTAATGATAAAGGCGAAAAGGCTTTGAGGACATGTATTTAATGCCGTAGAGTACAGGTTTAAATTTGTAAAACGGTATTTGTTTCTATATGTAAGGATATAATACAAGAGTATTATATTATATATGTATATATAAGAGTATATACTGTAGTCTCGACCAAAGCACTACGCGGGCGGTAGAGGCTGCGGAGAACGGCGAGGAGTCATGGACGGGCACCGCCAGTTGAACGCGCGGTACGTGGCTAGTGAGCCAATATATATATCTGATACCAAAGCCAAGTAGAATGACATGACAATGACATGACGACCCGCGTGGCGGAACGGTCACCATACCGGTCTGTCACGAGGCGGGCCCCGGGTTCGATGCCCGGCCAGACAGACATTCAAACGATAACCCGATATCCGTTCCGGGTCCGGGTGTATGTGTATTGTGTGTGTCCTTAGCACCCACGACACAGGGAATCCTAGTGTGGGGCTATGAGTGTAGAAAGCGTCTTTAATTATCAAAGCTAGTTCATAATGTCTACAGGAAGAATGCGAACACTACAAATGCGTTGAAATTAAAAATCATCAGACTCTTTCAGTTGTCTTTCTTTCAAGAAATTGTTTCCAAATGAAAGACAGAGCTAGGTAAGTGCTAGGTTCCTGAAGTTTAAAACTGTCACTGGGGTTTAAACTTCTGCATGAACATAGGTGTTGTTTAGTAAAAAAGGTTTCGAACCGCAGATACTAAATCTTATAACAGGTTTGGTTGGATTGAAGTCCGTCTAGTTGTTTAAGTATTGTTGTAAGAAGCTGTCTAAGACTTATGTAACACAATCATTTAATTTCCTACTGCTTTTATCTTTCCGCCCCCTCCTTTTTTATTTGTGAAACTCTAAATACGTACGGAAGAGTTTGTTTCAAAAAGAGGTTGAAGTGGACGGTCCTCGGATACAATTTATTCATAAACTATATTTTTGTAATAATTTTCTTAAGAGTGAGTAAGTAAGTAAAAGGATCGAGCCAAAAGCAGGCGAGCATTCTACCACTAAACCACCAATATATGATGTGATTGTCCCGGGTAGAGCTTACTATAGAAAATTAGAAATGATCCTATGAAGTAAAGTCTTATCTAGATTAGCTTCAGAATACATAAGTCCCTTTAGAGGGTAGATGCGATATTTTGTAAAATGATAATATGAGTGTGGCTAACGACCACAGACACTTGAGAACATGCATTTGTCAATAAGTACAAAATTATAGATGTATATAGCATTTAAAATTAAACTCACCGTTGGTTGGGACAAACCCATAAACCTTTAATCCATATCTGGAATCCTCGTGTAGATCGTTTACGGCGGCGGCGTTTTTACTGCGGGCGGCTGCTATGAAAACTTTCAGACTCGCTTGAAGGTCATTTGCGTGCACAAGAATCTGGAGAACGCGATCTTTTCTTTGCCACCGCCGTTGGCGCAACTAATTCTTCGTTATTAATTATATCACAACACACGAAAGGTACTTAACGGAAAACTAACGACATTAAATATTCTAAAGCACAAAATCTATAGCAAACTTTTTACTTTTATCTCAAAAGCTTGTATTACTTTAGAAATATTCAGGACTACTTCACAGTTCGAAGAACGACGCAACAATGATTAAATAAAATGGTGGCTTCTGTGTCATCATTTAGTTCCAGAACAGGTAAGTGAGGGCGCTAGTGGCGCGAATAGCACGGAAAACAGCGACATCCAGCGACGAAAAACGGAACGAGAAGGATGTACTCTCTCATAATGGACTTCGGACGTCAACCGGAACACATAATAATCATTTTGTAAAACACTTTATGCGGTTAATAATTAACATAATAATGTTACTCTCCAGTCCCACTTGGCGCTGTACTGCTTCGCGAACGGTCAAGTGAGCACCGCCCTGAAGCTGCTGTACCGCGCGCGCTACCTCGCGCTGCTCGTCTGCGGGGAGAACCATCCCGAGATGGCGTTACTTGATGTAAGTGTATTTGATAATGTATGTTTATATACTGTCAGAATTTTTTTGTTAAATAAAATGATATAGATAATAGTGGAAAATGCTCAAGAGAGTTATGGGGCTGATTTCCATATAAAAATAATACATATTCGATAAAAAATCTAGGGTTCAAAAACGAAGCAAACTGTTGCAAGCAAAGGAAAAAAATGGGATATTGTTAATAGTATCGCTCAGTGTCACAGTATAATTTTAGTAAACCTCCCTTATGTATAAGACTTAGTGCTCCAGGGAGATTAAGCTGAATCTTTAGTTTATTTATTTTATAAACTACAGTCCTTACAAAAAGACTATCATATTCGATTGTTACCTCATGAGTTATGCACTTTCAAACAAAAATCATTATAGTAATCATATTAGTATTGATAATAAAACGTGTATATGAAATCCATAGAGCAACATCGCATTGATCCTGCACGCGGTCGGTGAATACGAGCTGTCGTTGCGGTTCGCGGAGCGCGCGCTGCGCGTGACATCGGGCACGCACGGCGCGCGCTCGCTGAAGGCGGCCGTCGCGCGCCACCTGCTCGCGCGCACGCTCTCCTGCCTCGGAGACTTCCGCGCCGCGCTCGCGCACGAGAAGGAGACCTACTCCATATACAAGCAGCTGGTATGTGGTGTCTGACCCTGCACAGCGGGCCAATACGAGCTGTCGCTGCGGTTCGCGGAGTATATATCAAATTTTCAGATTTATTTTATGTTTTACAGAAAGCATTCGTAAGATACTTGACTTAGACCTTAAAGTAAGGTATACTTTTGAATAGGGTGTGATATTACGTAGGTTACTAACCAAAAAGAAATAATATATTCTGTCGAAATTTTCTTAATAAAAAAATTCATGGGGTTCTTAGCTGAAATTGATATGTCTCTCCGTTAATTAATGCGCAAATAATTAAATCTCTATAACCAATGTATGATTAATGAACTCATCACTCAAATTATACTATTTCGATACTATCTATCATTGTCATCCTGACGAAAAATACCGCACTGAAATAATGTTTGTATCGTTTGTGCTCCAGAAAATATATCAAGCAAAAAAATGCGAGTCCAATTTACTAAAATGATGTCTTTGAACACATCAGCTGGGCGAGAAACACGAGAAGACCCGCGAGTCGTCGGAGTGCCTGCGCCACCTGACGCAGCAGGCGGTGGTGCTGCAGAAGCGGCTGGCGGAGGCGTACGCGCGCTCGCCCGCCGCGCCGCAGCCGCCGCTCGCGCCGCTCCACATCCAGCCGCCCGCCAAGGCCTCCGCCATCGATATGCTCAACCTGATCAATGGGATACTCTTCGTGCAGATCAGGTATTGTTACAATTTGTTTTATTACGACGGTTGGCAGGTTTTTCGGCAATTGTGCGAGCAGCAAATCTGCCTGTAGCTTTTGGCCATACTTTGGTCTTTCGAATCGAATGTTATATATAAAATTGAGATAGAAAATATGCAATCGATACCTCTGATGGTGGTCACAGGCGACTATTACCTTTACTATCAGTAATTAATCGCAACTAAGTAAAAAGATCTACAGGACTTCGAAGCTTGGTGTATGTATCATGTATATCTGTCACAAAACTCAAATCTACAATATTGTTGCAATTACAACAGCTGATATAAGGAAAATTAAGTTTGGCGGTAATATGTGCCGATTGGATTACTGAACATTGAATACTAATGTCCTCTCCATCTCTCCTCTCCATGAAATATTCTTTAAAATATTGATTTTTTGTTATAAATTATATAATTTATGATAGCTATACTATTGTGAAATTATTTCCATCAGCCCTCAAGACATCGAACAGTTCAAAGCGGAAATAGAGAAAAGACAGCTGAAGGATCTGCCGATCCCGGGCGTGTCGGGCGCGGCGGCGGCGGCGGCGGCGGCGGGGGACGCGCCGGCCGACAGTTGAGCCTGCCTTACGTTACTTTACTATTGATTGATGATATTGTTCCTTATTATCTATGAATGTATGCTGTAGTGAATAGTGTGCTAAGGTTTGATGTAGATTTTTTTTGTTAGTAAATTTTGAGGATATCGTTTTGATCGAACACGATTATTATGAATTATTTTATCGATTCTCGCGATGTGCAATAAATATTATAGATTATGCGTGTGCATATCGTTCGGAAGTCTCGCTCAAATCGCGCAACCGTATATGGTTTCATTCGCCTCCTCGCCCTGTAACCGAACTAGTGCAATTTTGATGTAGTGATAATAGCAATAAGTTTTGGTTGTGAACCCGAGACCACGTGCGCGTCGCTGTAACGGTACTGGTGCTACTGCCAATTTATCCTTTTCATAATTATTATGATGATTTTATGAATTGTTATTAATGAGTATTATTTTGTTTTTTTTTTTAATAGTGCGGGGGTATATTGTTGAAACCCATAATCGTAGCAGTTTGATTATATTGTGATTGAAATGTAACAGGACTGGATATTTCAAGCTATGATAATAAATTATTGTGACAATAGTAATTCAAGTTTATATTCTGTGTGTGTGATGAGCAAGTTAACTCGTGATGAATATTGATCGTTTTGATACTGCCTCCATTGTTAATGTTTTATTTCTGTTTAGAATGATTAGTGCCATACATGTAGTGAATGTAAGTTCTTTATGTAAATGTAATGTTTCTGTTAGTCTGTGATATAGTGTTTATCATCGAGTCGCTTGCCTTATCGATGCAATAGAGCTCCCATAAACTTACAGTACTAATATATTATAACAATTTTTAAAGTGTCTATTCCG
>DWOA01000132.1:0-10472 GCA_018250715.1 Telegonus anausis annetta | reverse complement strand
ATCGGTGGTTTATGGTGGTTAGTGGTAAAAATTTACGTTAATAATTAATATTATGCATTTTGGCCTTGTAGACGCAGACCACCTAATATTAAGTGACAGTTGACAATCATGGATATGCATGAAATCAACTCCATTGGTACAACTTAGTGCCCAAGTTGGAACCACTTGTATCCTTTCTCTGTCGTTTCATAATCTCTCTCGTACAACGCCTCTCAAACAGACTGTACTTACTAGAGATTTAGGTAGATGATTGTGTCCTCCGGAGTCGAACTTAGTGATTCTACCAACTCTATTAGCCAGTCCGGATTGTAATTACTACCATCCAATTGTCAACTTTGGAAGTTTTTGGAACTTTGGTTAATAAATGTAGATGTAGCTGGCCTTGCAAGTTAAGCCTCATAATTACGAGGCAGTTGGCTGGTATGCTCATAAAATAATGTTGATATTGACTACATGGCTGTAAACAAAGTATTATCGAGTATTGTTTTAATAATAACTAAACGAAACACGTGGTGTTATCTATGAAAACTTACTTTGTTGCAAAGTAGGTATAACATTAGTAGATAGGTAAAATCGTTCGATTCTCAATGTCATGATGTATTTTTTTTCGCGAAACAATTTTATGAAGAGTTATAAATATAAATGATACCTATTCATACCATTGACTGTAGCGCAAAAGTCACACTATGGAAATTAACGCAATTAATTTTACTTTGAAAATTCCAGGGCACTCGATATCAAATATATCAAAAACCGTTTTAAAAATGTCTACCGTCTATCTGAAGAACACCATCCGTCTAAAGAACACTTCTGAAAGGATTTCGGGATCTCACGCGAAGAAAACGGTTTTAACGTTAATTACGTCTAGGCATGTACCCACATGCATAAATAAATAAATTCTATAAAAAAGTTCAAAATGGTATAGGGTTTCTTTTAAAAATCTGAAATTATATTACGCTGTATGTTACAATTGGCTATTACAGTGTACAGATGTAATATTTCAGTCGTCTCCGAGGCAGCCCTCCACAATAAAACAATAGCTGCGGCAATGGTGTACATTTATGTATTTATTTTTACCTTTGCGTTGCGCCGGCCGTGAAGCTCGCGTAATGAGTATCTCTAATTACAGAAATAATGAGACTCGTACATGTGTGAATCAGTTTGCAGATTCTTAAAAGGCAATAATACTGCTTTAGTCCCATTTATGTCGCTCTGTGGTTACGACGCAGTGATTATTCAGATTTTTTCTGTTGGACTCTGTACGGCGAGTCCATTGTCTGATGATACCAGAGTAGGTATGTATGCGGAAGTTACGAATACAATGTCACTCCCATTCAACCGTAAAATGAAGCATAGCATTAGCATATCATCATTTTCATCTTCAATGTGAAACAAAATAAACTTTGGTGAACCATTTGGTAAATATTTGTTGTCCGAGAATCGCAAGGTTTTGAATATGTGTTACGCTCTTTCCTAATTTATCGTCTTAAACCCGTATTTCGCGGAATTATCTTATGAACGGATGCTCATTGTTTTTCCTTTTATCTTATCATCTAAGACAGATGCCGAGATAGCCACGAAAACAACTATCCTTGCCTTTGTCGTTCACTTGCGTGCGTATTTGCAGAAGATTGTTCTGCATGAAAGCAGTTTTATCATTTGGCACGTAGTTATTTACACACATTGTCACTCTAATATTCTGTCAAATTCAGATTAGATTAGGTTAAAGATAGATTTAACTGCTGTGCGTCAATATCTGTCCTTGTTACCAGTGTTAAGAGCTACACAATTTGTATTTAATAGCTTTTCCAGTAATTTACTCGTTAGACGTGTAAATTGTGCAAAATTGCACGTGATAGTACTTTCATTTACTTTTGCAATGAAGAGTTCGTGTATAAATTAAAGTAATACCTAACATTACAATAAGCATATTGCAACATCCAGTTCCGATTTCGTGCCACTGGTGCTTGAATACCTATTTCATATATTAATAATGAAGTATTTAACAACCGGGCTCAGATTTAAAGTATAGCTTACCCATCAATCATTGCCACATTTGATAACTCCTTACCCATACAAATGTAAGGATAATGGTCGGATCACGATATGTTTTATCGTTTATATTAGCGTACCTGCCTTGTGGAGTGTCCGTCTGCCTGCGCCGGTCTACGGCCGCGTGAGGTCGACCTCGCTGTTAACCTACGTTTATTTATAAAGAAACCGGTCAAACGGGCGGGCAACATGATGATAACTTTTATTATGAAATTTTCTCTCTTTCAAGGTACAAGTTGACATAGATACAAGGTACCTACTGGGTAATTGCCCAATGTGTTTTTACTGCGTTTCGACAAGCGGAGCGGGGTCGCGCAACCTTGCGGCTTATCGCCGCTGCACAATACCCACTCCAGTTGCACGCCTATCGTTATGATAAATTCGATATTGTTACAATGGCATCGGCGCTTGCGTATGTCGAATTGATTACTTAAAGCTAACCTGCTACTACGATTATATTCACTCGTCACTGCTGCTCTGAAGGGCAATGAAGAGTAATGTGGGGATTACTCTCGTAATACATAAGCTTTCGCCAAACTTTATAAATAATCTCCTGTACAGGAGTGAGATAGCTATGTTGTGTATTAAACAAACATCGATATGGCGATATTATCGATGATCAAATTCCCCTGTTGCCGGGCTCAAGTTGACTCTTCTTGCAAACAATCGTAGGTATACGCGACACTTGAGTAAACTGCGCCAAACACTCCATTGTGACGTGAACAAAACAAGTGTCCAATGCCTTGAGCAGACAGAAACTTCTTATTGTTTTTGTGCGATCGCGTTATAGCAGCTTACGCATCATCCGTCCGTGATGTGAACGAAAATGGCCGTTCCAGATCAGATTTCAATACGTTTAACCATTCATCACGAATTGACGTGATGTAGATCCGATTGTATCAGATCGAATCGTATGTAAGTGCCACAGTCTTTGCTTCTAAGCAATTACTTACAGATCCTTAATTGATATCGTCTGGTTCGTTCGTTTGACGGTTATTTTGATGATTTCAGTTATTCTGTCTTGGATTGTGTGTAACGGTCTTTACTGTTCGATAATAATCGCGTTGGTTTTACAAAGCGTTTTCGAAGGCTGCTCCAGGTAGCAATGTGCAAGTTCGTGTAGTTTCAATGAGGATTGTTGTTAAGAGTAATGTATAATCATTTACCGACAACAACCAATGTTTGTTTGTAAATTAGTGATCCTTAGGATGATCTTTTATGTATTAATTAATTTCATTAAAAATATTAAGTATTTTTATGTTTATTATAAATAGCTGCATTTAGTAACTAAGATACGTACGCAAGATGTCAACGAAGATATTGGTAATTTTAAATATTAACAAAACCCAAACTAAAATAGTTTACACGGTTATAACATAGGCATAGTTATATCAATATTTGTATTAGACGAATCACGTATTCCGTCAGCCTTGTTATGTAACAAACACTTGTTTCTGTTTGATTTATCACTTCATAGGATGTGTTTGTATCTGAACAAGCTGAGGAAGTAAAACTTTCTCTATTAGCTGCTTTAAAAACTGAGCTAACAATGGAAGCGACTGATCGTTCTTACATCATGTTCCGAATTTATACGTGATATCGGAATTTATGTATGTTAATGTTGTCGAAAAAATATCTATTATTATAATTGTTAGAAAAAACTAGGGCATTTATATTAGTGATAATCTAGATTAGGGCATTTGATATATTTAAAATATCATATAATTTTAGTGGCTATCAATAAAAATCAATAAAAAAGGTAATCTTGACATTACATCGTTTATTGTGTCCAATTAAGGCCAATCAAATCTATCGATCAATCGACCTGAATACATGATGCCACTTATGAAGACCTACATTGACTGGACAATTTGAACACGTTAGAGATCTAGAAAGATCTCGGCTCGTACGTTTCGGCGTCGGCGAGTGAGCTCAGGGTCAACGTTCCAAAATTCGTCTCGGTACGAAACAGGAGCATGAAATCGCAAAGACGTGGGTTTCGATTTGCGCGCAAAACTTCGTTTCCTGCTGGTTTATTACAATAAAGCGCAATAAACATTTCGTAATAAAAAATCCGTCGGAAACGAACACGTAAACGTGTGGAGTGAATTACCACGGCCTTGCCATTGTGTCGGCAGACTCCGCGGCGCGTCGCCGGTCAAAGTCACTGCCAGCTCCCTGTTCTATACCTGAATCTAATTTGTACATGTCGGCTATTTTTAAATGTTCACCTCTTGCCCATTGTTTACTATTATTGCTCTGTTTTTCAAATTAAAAAACAAATCTACCTAAATGACTCGTTTGACATTTTCAACTTAAGTAAATGTTTACGAAATTATTTAGCTCTTTTCAATTTTATATAGATATCGATCTACGTGGCATCAATTTTATGCTTATCGATATTGCAAGTAATGTCCCCAGAGCCTTGCCTGGGATCCGCACAACCCATCCCAAACTTAATTTTCCGTAAAGTCCTCGGTAATCCCATTTATTTGTGATTGGATAGGACGCCGTCAGCTGACATTATTTTGTTGTTTCTCACTATGACTTTATATAAACTCTCAATTTCACATTTTCATAGTATCTTTAGTAAGATCCATAATGTCGCTTCTGTAATATCATCGTTATAATGGAACGCGTAATGTGGCGAGGTAAAAGTATGAAAACGTGTCTCTGCTTTATGCAATTCATCGTTGATGTTATGAGAGATACGTTTTTGGAACGGCTCCGCATTGAGTTTAGTTGCATAAACGGAGAATCTTGCACAAATGTGAAGTCTAAAAATTAATTCCTTTATGTTTGGCCGCACTGTTCGTTGGTTTGCAGTCGTAAGTCGCTTGAAAATATTGGAATTCGGAAGCAATTTGGCAACGGTTCTAACAGTTAGAATGTCAGAATGAATAATATATTATTGCTCACCAGTTTTTTTGGATTGGAATACGATGAAAATATGTATTATTGGAAATACCATAATTGTCTTACTAAAATCGTTATATCATAATTCATAACAAATTATACCCTTGTAACCACATCTTTTTACCTAGTTTAAATGCGAGGCGGAGTAGACTGGTTTCATTTACAGCGGATTTTGTTTTAAAGTAAGAATAAACCGCATTCAACCACCGCGCGCGAGCAAGGTGAGGCTATTCAATTTATTGCCCTCAGAGACAATTGGCAGTCGCCCTTGATCTGAATGCGTCTTCGCATCAATTGCCACTGTATTGTTTGCCGCCGAGAATACCATTCCTTTTACAGATTCTTCATTCACAACGTATATCACTTTCATATTCTTTGTTCTGCATACATTATTATTATCCATAAATGAAGCGTAAGTCTATTGTGTGGGATGAGGATGTCTTGTTTACTTGTTTCTTTCAGAATACTTTATTTTATGCCCATTTTCTTGTTGCCGTTGTTATGTATCAGTGTCGATTAAAATTTTACGCTACTTTCTATCGGCCCATCTCAAAACTTATTTGGTAAAATTCCATGCACTGTTCAACCTGTCACGACGCACGACAAACGTGATGCAAAGATGTAGCGCGGCTGCACATCGAGATAGAATGCACGCAACCGTTATACAACCGGACCAGTTCGGACGAAGTTTCGGTTGACCCTGAGTGCTGAGTTACTGACCTCGATTGCAGCAACCGTTGTCCATTCTCGCTGCGCTATTCCAAAAGAACATTCATCATCTTTGTAGAGAGCGATAAGTGGAATACTAGAAGGATTATAGGTGTCTTGAAATATATCAACGGTCAATACAATATTGCAAACTACAATAATATCAGTTGCCGCAAACATTCCATTTGATATCTCTATTGACATAAATGTCTCAATCAAAGAGCGCTCATTCTTGTGTGATGTAGGTACTGTATCGACAATTGGAGGTACCTACACGTATAGATTTAAATAGATACGTATAGTTCTTGTTTGAGTGACGACGTTATCGTTGATTAGGGAATTTAGAAAAAAGAGTACTGACGTGTGTTCCTCCGCCGGCGAGTGATCTCTTTGTTTGCAGTCAAATCGCGTGTACCATGTCAATGAACTTGTGCTCTCCGTTCGTATAATAATTGCTATCGTCTGCATTCAGTATCAACTAGTCTGCGAACGACGTGTCTATGACGGAATCTTTGTTCACGTCGAGCATTATCGTTTTTTAGGCATACTTCTTGTGTTCCTGAGTGCAAAACCCTTTAGGTTTTCAATGATGTAGTAAGTTATTAGAAAGAAAGAATTTCATCTTTCTTTTAAATGAGCGCTATTCATTAAGTTTACAACTTAAATGATTCCATTTCTTAGTCATATGTATAAATTTTCATATACTATCCTTTATTGCGCGCGTGGTGAAAAATGGCGAAATTTACTTCATCATTACCACCTATCCTTTACTATTGCTCCACGAACGGGGCCTATTACTGGTCACAGGTGTCTTATCAAGAAATGAGATGAGTTTACACCACAGTATGAATATATTGTGCAATGGTGCGAAACAGTCTGAGCGAATCTCATGTTCAGTTCGCCGAGCTTTTCGTTTTATAGCAATTTTTATTCAGAAATTATCGGTCGGGGCTTCAATCAAGTCGCGACATTCAATAGCTTGTTGGAATTTTGTAAGATTTTTAAAAGTATTTTTCTATTATTTGCTAACTATAAAAGTATAATATAACCTAACATGGGCTACGGTTGATGAATTTCATTAATATTTTATCACTCGCGTGTGATATAAAGGTTTAGTGCTACACATAAAACATGCTCGAATGTTTGGTAAGAGTTACCGTGGAAGTGAGTAGTTGATCATACCACTACAATAAATATTCGATCGAGAATGTACACGGTCGCGGTCCAGTGAGCTTTCCTAGTCAATATTTCTCGTACATTCCATTCATAAGCGACTGGCATTATGCGCCATAATGGATATTTTACGCATGACACGTTTAATTACAAAACATTTTAATTTTCAAATAATGGTTATATTGGCGTATTTCTCTCAATCTAATAAAGCATACTTACTATCAAATCCATCAATATTTCGGATTATCTGTGTAGCACCGGATTAACGTGTCATGTACATACAGCGTGACTTTGATTTCTATTCTATACTTATATAGTCAATGCCTTAGTATGAACATATGTTTTATATAGCATATTCTTTTATTTACCGTACTCAAAGGGTAAACTAAAACAGAACCACTAAGCCTAAGTTGTCTGACCGTCTGCCACAGGGCTCTATCTGTCTCTTGAACGGTAATAAATAGATACTCGGATTTTTACAGTGTATATTACTATGGCCGCTGAAGCAACAAATACCTACTCAACAAACATACAAGAAACCGGTATTCTTCGGCGTTTTTACATTTGTCTACTGAACCTTTATAGCTAGGCTTTAAATTTTCACAATGCATGTACATCTATAGCTGCTATGCTATGATTACAAATACTACAGATAGCTAGAGAATTATCTTAAAAACAAAAAACTCGACCGCTTAATTGACTTTGATTTCCATATTCTTATGATATAAAAATATTACTTCAATCCCCCTCCCCCCTTCTTTTGACGCAGTCAAGTTAAATGAGACAGGACTCTCAGTATGCTAGTTCGACGACTATTTTCGAAACGTGGTTGTTATGGAGATAACAGCTATAACGTTATATTCTGAATGAACTTTTTCTCTAAAACGGTAACAAAATAGATTGAATTTAAATTATTCATGAACATCTATGGTTTCTATGAATGTATGAATTAATAACATGAGTTACGTAATATGTAAATTATTTTTTACTGTATCAATAATACGTTTTTTGCAATATACATATTGATGCTTTATTTAATGTTGTCTTATCTGTATCCTGAAGCGATATAAGTTTATCGTTCCACTATCGTTTTAATTTTGATACTTCTACGTTAATTGGATGTTGCCGACAGTAGACATTATTATCTTTGAAGTCACAAAAGTCTGTTCTGATATAAATTTTATTACGTCTTAATTTTTGAAGGAGAATTCTTCGTGCTTTGATTCCAGCGACACCACCGCTACACCAGCTTTCGCCCAATAACACCTTACATACTTTTCCCACGTGTTTCAACTTAGTCCTCAAGGGCAACAACGCATCTGTGGCCGACCTCAGAGGACTCTGATCTTACCTGTGGTTGATCCCGTTGATCACATATGACCAGGAGGGCTAGTGCCCTTTAATCATAAAAGGACTGCATGCTCATTTGCTATGTATACAATCCATTCAGCATTTTAGCTATTCCTTATAGTTTCGGATTTCCCCATCCACGTACATTTGAAAGATTCACACTATGTATATATATATTTATGTGTAGTGACTTATAAATAATTTATTTTGGATAATTGTGTAGTTGCGCTCTACTACTACATTACTACTTGTCCGGTATGTATATCAACCAGCAGGCTTCGATAAAAAACTGGTTCCTTCGTAATTAATTGGTGATGTAACATACGCATACTCAATATGTATGTGATATACCTACCTACATATTATCACAAATAATTTATTTATCTTAATGATGAAAGTGTCTGTTCTTAAGGATGGAATGGTTTTGCAGCCGATGAAAGTCTAAGAATAAAATAAATGAGGAAATATTTAAATATAGGATTATGGGAGGGTAGAAATAATACGGTTCCACTGGGACGGTTACAAGGACCTTCACATCAATTTCTAGCTTGAAGCAGTTCATGCGAAAGGTTGAAGGGGTGTGGATGACGAGACGACCCTCGCAGGCTACAGGAATGGCAACGCATCTGTGAGACTCCAGGTAGATTCCCTGTTCTATGTGGAGTCAGAAACAGACGTCCAAGTGCTGCAGTGATCACTTACCATCAGCTGGACAACTCACACGTAGATAAATACTTCTATATTGTAAAATAAAGTGAGAGACATTAGAGGAGAGGAAGAATAAAATTAAGTGACCTTAAATAGGATACAGGAACAAAGTAATCTGATGTCTGACCGTAGTGTAGGTATCGTGCACAGGGCTAGCAATTTATTACGTAAGGGTCACATGTATATCTGTTGTTATAATATGACGTATGTATATTTAAACATGAAGTAATTCCTTCGTGAGCTGCAGCAGTCATCAAGAAACATTTCATATTTAAATGATGAGTGGTAGTGAATATGAACCACATGTTATGTTGTGCGACATACGTCTGAAAAGAAATGAAATATGCGTCGGATTAGCGAAGGCACGGGCTGTGGAGGAGAGTCCGTGCAAATCCCCAGTTAATGATAACGTCGGGCGAGCCGCCGCGAGCCTCGTCACTCGCTGCCCGCTTATCTCCCGTGTTATTGTGCTATCTTAAGTGCAAGTGATGTTGCATATTCGTGCTACCACTCCTAAATTATTCTCAAGAACATTATATGAAGTGTTTTTGTATGTACACCTATATTATATAACGGATTTTTATTTGTAGGTTATGTACGTATTTCCTGAATATTTTAATTGATGTCCACTTGGTAAATGTTTTGAATGTGGTGTTTGTATTGGAATGTTGTGAATCGAGTATTGTATTTTAATTAATTACGAAACAATCCATAATATTAGGAATTCGTTTTGATTTTAGTAAGTAGGACACACAAATGACTTATAAATATTCGTTTCGATGTCTCTGTTTGTACGAACATAACCCGAAAGTCGGGTTTAATCGCGAACCTACTTTACACAAGTTTGAAAAAATAAACCTGGAACTGAATGAGTGCTTCATAATGTAACTAAATATACAGTAAATATTGAATGTACGTTTAATTATACATTAGTTATAACATATTAATATGGTTTCTAGAAACCAAGGTTTAGCATTTGGATGATTAATCGAAAAAATACTTCCAATTATAAAATTACATTTAGGAATATTTTTTACTTATTTTTTTTGTAACGATCGCGGAGTAGGTTATTACATTTTTTGCGATTGCGATGTTTTTTACGGGTGATCATGTGATGTCGATGAACGTCACTGAAGGCAAATAGTGTAAGTGACACGTTGCTGATAAAACGCTCGAATGAACTGCTCAAACGAACTGTTATCACTTATCAACATTTTACTAACGAATAAAGGCAAATGTAAATGTGGCGATTGAGACATTAAACTGTAAAAGCATAATAACAATGACGTGTGTACATGGATTTCGCGAATTATTTACATGTGACTGGAATGTACATATTTAGGTACCTATGTCATTGTATTATTTTTATGTTTATTTAATTAGTGCCAAAAAACTTTAACGTATGAAATGAGCTTAAAGTTAATAATACTGCATTTTAACACTTACCTATATTTATGTTTTATTGTCTACCACTTCACATTTTCTGGGAGGACACCCCTGCCTTCCTTCGTTTTCCGAGTGTTTGTTTATAACTGTTAATATGTGTACATTTTCAAATTTAATTT
>DWOA01000131.1:0-10480 GCA_018250715.1 Telegonus anausis annetta | reverse complement strand
AATATATATCTGTATATTTTTATGTAATAATGAGGTAGCAAATATACATGTAGGTCATCTGATGGTAAATAAGTCACTGTCACTAACAGATGTCCATCATCTGTTATTAACCCTGATAAGATTTGACTCCTATCTGAGTTTGGTTGCAAATGCATTGCTAATTCTGAAGCCTAAGTTGGAAAGTCTCACTGCTGTTATGAACCAGATCTAGGTGAGACTGCCGGAGTTCAACCACAAAAAGTTCTACCTCTAATGTGTAAGATGCCTTAAGAAGAAGTCACTTCAATGCAATTTATCTTCTTCCAGATTTTGGAGTACAATATTACATCACACACAGTGTGTAGATATGTTGGTGTCGTTCCTACAGGAAGCCAATCCCCCATACATACGTCCACACGACAATAGAGATGTCCAGAAATTGTATGAGGAGATTCGGAGGCTAGTGCTAGTAGTATTAAGTAGGCTTGTCACTAATAAGGAGAGCAAAGTAAGTATCTAAAGTGTTATAAGTTTATCATTACATGATATAATTTGTATCAAAGAATTTTAATCTGTTTGAATGTATATATACCAATGATCCAATGTTAATTCATCAGTAATCAACCCAATTATGATTGTAGTCCTATTTGATATCAGCTTTTGATGTATTGCTTGAGGAATGGAGTTGGAACTATAATAGTTTAATTTTAACTCCATTAGTGTAATAGCTATATTGTGATATGAAGGTTGTGGTAAAGGAGACATACTTATCCAAGGCATTATAACATTATCTGCAAGGCTAGCAACACAGCTATTGACAACATCAGGTAAGGCACTCTGGGGTTGATACCTATGTAATATAAAAGAAAATATAATATAATTGAAACTCCTAAATTTTGTTTCTCAGTCACAATGGATGAGGAAGGAATACATGGGCGAGCTATTGTACAACAATTTCGTGTTCACTGTCCCGGTGATATGGGACACGTGCCTCGCGTACGGCGCGGACAACCCGCGGCACGTGTCGCGGCTGCTGGACGCCGTGTTCGCGCTGCAGCCGCGGTACGAGCGCGACGCTGAGCACGCGCTCGGGTTTGTTAACGAGGTATGTTGTATGTAGAGACTGTGGGACACGTGCCTGCGTACGGCGCGGACAACTTGCGGCACGTGTCGCTTTGTTAACGTGGTATGTTGCATGTGCCGTGTGATGTGGGTCTTGAATAGCACAACCTTCTCCCTGGGTGTTCTAAGAGGCGACTGGGGGACAAAATCCAAGCGATCCACCTCGCTGATCAGGACTCAGCTGATATGCCAGATACAGTGACTATTGGCAAAAATCTCTATTTCGGGACATCAAAAGTAGAATTGTACAACAACTTTGCATGTGAATCCTGGTGAGATGCGTCATATGCCTGAATGGCTGAAACAAACTGAGACACAGCTTGAAATTTAAACAAGTAATATTATTTGGTAAAATTACAATTAATATTTTTGACTCTGTGAAAAATATTGAGAAATTTTGATCAGTTTCAGAAAAAAAAATACTCTATGAAAATAATCAATCTTAATGTTTTGTTTTTCAGGCTTTTAAATATATTATATTACAAGTAAACAATGACTATGATAGTGAAGAACCTCCCAACCTTCCGGAAACCTTCAAGGGGTTTGGTGAAATCCATCGACCCACGGACTCCAAGGGACCAGAAACGATAACTTTTAATGTGTTGAGGGATCTGGTCATACATCTGCTGGACACTGCCATGACGCTGAGGATATTTGTGGAAGCGTATCCCAAATCTGCACATATATTAAGGAAAAAGAATTTCATTTTAAGGTGAGTTGCCTGTTTTACAATTTATATGAATTTTTTAGCTTTAAGTTATGCATGTCCCTTTTGAATGCCTTTATGAAACGTGTGTAAAGCGGAATTATATAATTTTGCCATCGGTGGTATTTATAGTATAAAGCAACCAACTCAGATCAACAACCTTTTTTTTGCTCCCAACGCGTCGGGTACCTCGTTTTCCCCTTCAAAAGGTACCCGACGCCTTGGGAGCGACGTCGGGTTATGTGGGATTTTTACCGTAATAAAATCCTCTAGTGCTCAGGTCAGCAACCTGCGGCACGCGATCTTCTCCCTGCGACCCGCGGATCTTTCTAGAAGTTCATCTGTCGGCGAAACAGTTTTTTGCTTCCGGCAGACCGTATTTTTTATTTTTGTTCTTGACTTCTTTAGTTCTTCATGCCAGTTCCCTACATCAGTTATAATTTTTTCAGTGTAGCCCAGCTCTACGAGCACGGTATCCCGCACCTGTACGAGAAGTTAGAGGAGGTGGGAGATGAGAGCAGCGCGGCGTACGCGGAGGTCGAGCGTTACCTGGACATGGCGAGAGCGGAATTCATTGATCTGTTCAGAGAGGTGCTGGCGGTGTACAAGAATTGTATATTTAGTGGCGAGTGAGTATCGTTCAAAACTTTTGTCCATTATGATTGAAATATATTAGCACGAGTCTTTTCTAAGCTTCTTACAATAGTGGTCTTGAAGCTTAGAGTGCTTTTTTTTTAAGTTTTTATGAAAGTAAAGCACTAAATAATGAATCCAGACTAGTGTTGACATAATTTTTAAGGTGGACCTTGGATGCATTGTCATCGTCATAAAACTAATTTACCGTCTCTTCGCAAGGTGTTTAGTTATGGACATGAAGCGGCGAACGAAACTCCATAATACACATCTTTATAAAAAGTTTCATATTACAAATGTTGTTTTTCTAGTTTGGAAGTAGCAAACGAGCTTGCAATTGACATGATGGTAAATAATGATTTAAAGTACTATTTGAAGGGGGCTGGGGAACACACTTCGTTAATCCCGTCCATCAGCACAGGGATAGGGAGTGGCTGAAAAACAGCGCTGCGTAGGGCCATCGTCCTATGTCAGCTCAAGCTGAGCCACCTCCTATTGCTCATGCAAGCTGTTTTATGTGGATTATTTTTAATAATATAATTTCAAATGGTTGTATGTGGCAATAAATTGATTTTTTATTTATTTATTTATTTATTTATTTTATTATTTATTTATGGCAATTTATGACACTAATTTAACACAAAATCTTATTTGCTCAAATTAATTGTTCACATACATATTTAAATAAAATTTCCAGACATTGCGGGTAAGGCATGTGATTACAAAAGAATACGAATAACGTGTGGTGTATTACAAAATTAGTTTGCAATTTGATTTATTGTTTTCGCAGCCATCTGTCTGTCTAGACGCGGATTCAAACTAGACAGTTTCTTAGCGTGGTAACCAAACTCATCTCACCTGTATCCGGCCAACAAGCTCCCGTGGATTGAAGTTCCCATCAACAGGATTCAAATTAAATATCACATTGAAATACACGTATTCAGGATTTCCCTTCCAAACTCCCGATTTATTCTCTGACAACGTAACATAGTAAAAAGTCTCTACTAAATTGAGGTATTTACAATAAAAATCGTTCAAACAGGACCGCGGCACTGATATCAACAGATCTGTGTCGTTTGACATTATTTGATATACGTCGCTACGGTAATCACGCACAACAATCACGGTTTAATTGCATAATTCGTATCAAAACACAATTTCAGCAACCTTCCACCCCAACACAATAGCAGATTTTAATCTGACATACTGACGTCTGACGGAACTGTGACGTATGTGATTAACTGACATTTATTACTTTATTTGACGTATTTGACTAAACATTGCCCATTACTGGCAGGCATAAGTTATCGCTTATTTCTGCCATAAGTTATACAATTCATAACAAAATTTAATGTTTCGTGATAAGATTATTGCACAGAATTATCACTTATCGAAGAGATGTTGAAAAGTAAAGGTGGAAATACTAATAAAAATCAAAAACTTTGTAAAAAAACAATTTTATTTTATTGGTTTAGTCTAAGTATTATTTTATAATTAACATAATCCCAATGTTTATTTACATCATTTTACATTAATTTTATCATTGACAAGATTACAATACAATATTTTTGTCAATTGCACGTTATATTGCTGACACATACATCTATGATTATAATTATTACTTCCCTGTATCAAATCACATAAATAATATAAAGGTTAGAATACATTACCAACTAATTTTATTGCATTTTTTATAATGTTATCCTCTTAACGGAAATAGGTAACATTATATTCTTACACTAACTGAACTTAATAACAAATGTTATTATTTAAAACAAAAGTGTCCAATGTCTTGTATTATAATTATTACGACTAATTCGATAAGTATGATTCATCAGAATCATCCGACTCGTATTTACGTGGTGGGACGTTTTCTATATTACGTTTATTAGATACACGTTTCTTTTGATTTTGTTGTCGACTACGAAACATTTTGCTTTCATCTGCACATTTTGTTGTAATACTAGTTCTGAAAATTATTAAGGTAATGTTAGATTAATCCTTTAAATTAAGATAAAAATAGAAAATAATCAGTAATCTTTAACACCAACCTTACTACGCTTTCGGGTACATGGCATTTCTCCACAACAGTTTGTACTATATCATTTACTAGAGATGAATTTAACTTTTTCTTCGCTGGCTTATCTGGAAACGCTGGTGACGGCTTGCCGGTAAGAGAATGAGTAGCCAATACTCTGAAAAAAAAAACATGAATATAAATGGGATGTAGTGTATGTATAGTTGTATATTCTATTTAAATATTGTTTAAACTTACTTGCGAGAAAAAACTGCTGTTAACAATTTTCGAGTAGCATTCGTATACGAGGACCAGTCCATATTTTTCATAACTTTAGATGGAACAATCGCATTTCCATCTCCTATGGATACCTGTTGGCGAGATATATTTATTTATTAAATACTGGAAAACATAACCCTTAACATTTTTTCTATTTGTTTATCAACCAATTTTGACGATAGTAAATATATTTAACTATCATAAGATCAAATTGAAAATGTAACCAAATTTAAACTACTGGTCATACGTAGATAATAAAAGACACTTCTTAATTAAGCACTTACCATATCACTCTTTGTTCTATTATTCTGACTAGATTTTAATATTTTGCTACTATTTGAATATTCCTTGTCCATTTCAGTTTCGTCATTAGATAAATCCATATAAGTTGTATTCGCTGAAGCAGTGTTATAGTCACCCTAAAACAAAAAAATGTATACATCAGTCAAATTTCGAAAATGATCATACTTTTCAATGTTAACGAATAAATAATGCCTATTTTACACATATTAATATTAAGTCGTACAATAAAAAAAAACTTACAAAATCAGTATTTACTGTCGACGTCCTTTTACGCTTATACGATCTTCTTCTGTTATAATTTGAATTTGATCGTGAAGACTGATCATCATTCGAAATATCCGTATTGGGATCTGTAACTGAATCTAGTAGGGATGATGATTCAGATTTTTTGCTTTTTAAACGATTTTCCAATGCTTCTATTTTTGAACATAAACCTCTTATTACACTTTCCATTTTCTCTATCTCCGGCATTTGGTATTCAATTTCAGTTTGTGTAGCTTTGTCATGAGTTATTTTTGGTGCTTTGGTAATTTTTATAAGTCTGTCATTTAAATTATCAGACCAAACTTTTGTTATTACTGCCTCTTGCTTGGGAACTTTGCAATGTACATTATTGTTGTAAGCATTTTGATGCGTCCTGTATTGTACTTCTGGTGCTATGTTTATACCACGGTTGTTGTTTTTATTTTCATACTGAGAGTTGGGCTGGAATATTGTAAATTGTAAAAATATCAATAAACGGAAACTTTTTCCTTATAACGATGTTTTATGACATAATAATCGGGATTAAAATAAAATTAGTTGCTTTAAGCAGTCTTAAAGCAACCAATTTTATTAAATGTAATAGTTTAAGTGTGTTCTATATAGATATGTAAATAAAGTATATCTATGTTAAAACATTCTGAATACAATTTACTCCCTTATGATATTCCTTTGGGCTTCGTGCGTGGTGACGTCTTTGGAGTACTTGTATTAGTAGGCTGAAATAATAATTAAAATAAAATATGAAACAAATTCAGTGCGTAATTATTAATAATATCTTAGCTATTTAATATTTATTTACTTATTTTTTTGTTATACCTAAGTAGTAGTACAAAAGGCGTAATCATAATGACTTAAGATTTCTTTACTATTCAAAATTTGTAACCTAAGCAAACATGCAAGTTGGCAATTTTCATAGGAATATTCTATAATACTTACCCTTGATCCTATAAGGTTATATAGAAAAGTCGCCATTGGTAACGAGCCTTCTTTTCCACATGATTCTGAAAAATAAATAAATGTAGTAATTATTATCATACTTATTATTCTCAATATAAAAAAAACACTATGATAGATATTATATTCATTGAATGTTAAATAGTAACTAACTTTTCGCTCGATTATCTCGTTGCAGCTCTAATAAAGCTTCTGCCGCGTCCATCTCAGAGAGAACTGCTAGTGTAGTCATTTTCTGTAAAATAACAAAAAGTCCGTGATAAACATTAATATTTGTTTTCAATTTTTCATATAAGTTTCAGATATCAAAAATCATACATATATTAAAAGATTCTATCCGTTACAAATTTGAAAATTTCACATCACAATTTACTTTATATTATGTATTATTGCTTCTCTCATTACATTACAATTTATAGAAAATACAGTAATTTTTAAGAATATGCAAAAACATCTTATTGGAACGTCTTATTAAAATTTAGGTTTGACTTACTTAACTACACACACACACTCACACCTAAAATATTTATTTTTATGTTAAATTACAAAATTAAAAATAGTAACGAATTCGAATATTAACCACAAAATTAAATATAAACGGTATTATTTTATTAATTTCTAAAAGTTGGTATACTATTTTTTTGTTTAACGTCTAAAAGCACTACTTTGTTTAATGTAACAACAAACATAATTATAATTATGTAAAATAAACGTGAATCGTTTACTATACTCACCAAATCAATATTAGTTTTCACTTATTTTACACTTTACAAAATACAAATAAAAAATTAAATTAAGGACTAGTTGTTCATCCGGGACACAGAACAAGACTGACCTAATATTCGCATTTGAATTTACCAAATTGGCTTCCAAGTGGTACCATGCCCGAAAATACCACGTTATTTCAATTGTTTAGCTTCCAGGTACGTAAAATTTCAACGCAGTTATTGCCCTTAGTAAGCCTGCTTATCTATTGTTGTAGTTAGAGAAATTTACCTGAAGGCTTAGTTTTATGGCAGCTATACACATAATGACTTTACTTTTCTTGGAATTTCGTATTCTTATAGGATAAGCAAAATTACTGCAATTCAGAATTGATTTCACATTCTTTTAGATATACCGACGTTTCTGACTATACTGTAATACTATACATTAAAAATTAATGTCTGTTGTTAATATGTTACTGTCTTTATAAAAATAATGAAATCTAATTTAATCTTTGAATTTACCCCAAACATATTTATTATCTATTTTAAAAGCTTTTTGCTCTTAAAACCTTACCCAATTTAGTGGTAATTCCCTCTTCCCACGATTAATTTGCCCTACATGCTTTTAAAATCATTTACTGTAATACAATATTACAAATGACATGAATCTTATGCACTACCCTTGCATAAAATTATTAGTACATAGTTCTTAGTTCAAATAAAAGATCATTTTTTTTAAATATTTTTTGTATAAATTTATTTTCAACTTTTTAGCTTTGTCCCAATCTTCGCCGTTTTGACAATGAATGCACCAAACTACTCCTCAAGACGGATCAAACGAGTCCAAACTCGATGGGGATATGATATTTAATTACTTAATTCCTATGCCACCTTTCGGTTCCATCGTCGTCATAAGCTCCATATCATAATAATTTTGCATTGTCAACCGTTTTACACGTGTACCTATGCGAAATTTCAGATCAATTGGTAATCGACAAGTGAATTAAATTTAACTTGCAAGATTCCACCCAAGACATGCATAGATACATACATAACATACATTGCAAGGTAAAAAAAAAACTTGTAAAATAACTATGAACGACATATCTAAAGTTATTAACTGTTAATCACGGTAGGTATAAATGATAATCAAAATGCGTTATTCAACTTGAATGAATTCTTAATTACATTAAAATTCTATGTTTTTAGATAAACTAAATCCTTTTGAAATCATTGATCTATAAGACCACCAGGAATCGAATTCGACTACTCAGCTGTATATCGTTGCAGAAAAATAGCTTACCATTTTTTTCTATACATATAATCTAGCATTATTTTTACGTTGCATTTTTATTCTTTCAAAATAAAGATGCATTTTTAAAAGTAGTATATTTATACCTAATATAAAATTATAATATTGGTGGATTGCCTAAAAACACAGTAAAAACTAAATATTTTTTTAAATTAGTTAATAAATGAAGTATATAAAGTATCTATAAAAGTGGACCAAAAAAGTAAAACAAACTTGTGAAATATCATATTGTAGCTTTGAAACTCAATTTGCTCATGTATAAGTAATTTTGAGTAATTTTTGAGTTTAAATAAAAATAGGATGCAATATTTAACAATGCGTGCGAACTCGTGTCATTTGTAAATACTGTATACAAAAAATATACAATATTACTTTTTCGATCTGATTTTCATTTAAGCTATTTAAATATGCAATTTTAAAATCTTACGGCAATGCGCTGGGTGTAACTTCCTTACTCTCAATGTGGGTAACTCACAATCACAAGTAAAACATGCCTTACGGTACATCACATCTTTGTTTTTATGATATTCGATTCCTTTGTTAGTTTTGCAATAGGCGAGGGTCGACAAAGTTGGGTGTCCCGAAATCGTAGGTAAACTGTTGTATCTATTGTACTCAATTTTTACCTGAGAGAGTAACGACATTTCATAGACTTATTCTTCAGTATTTATTCGAACTTCCCAGAGAGAAGTGTGAGCTAGGAATTAATATGTCTCGTAGACTGTGGCTCCTAGTTGAGTGGTTAGGTGAAGACGACGTGTTTTCTAGTTATGGTGTTGTAAATATTAGTTCTATAACTGGTGGTGAAACTAAATATGAAATTGGGAAAATTGTTTTCGTCCAAACTAACCATGCTGGCGCTAGACGCGCGAAAATTCTGCGGATATCCGGTAAGCTGTATTTTTACTTTTAAAGCGAAGTTTTTTACTATTATCTAAACATGTATTCGTTAAAAGAAAAGTAGTTCATATTCCATAGTATTTATATCAATAGTGTAACAATATGTACTCTTCAATAAAAATAATCCTATGTAGCTAAATACCTTTACGTGGTGCAAAAGTTCCGTTATAATCAAATTCACTATGCAAATACTTAAGCTCTATGGACGTAGAGGTATGAGATGTTTCGCAAACGAATTCAATTTAATTTAGTGTAAAATATACACATAGGTCAGTAAATATATAATATATTTCAGCTATTTATTTACTATTACTATTTACTAAAGATATATGTTTTGTATGTTGTAGATAAAAAACGCCACGTAAAAGAGCTGAAGCTGTTGCTGGAAAAACAGGACAATCAGATGAAGAATGTACTCTCATTGTGTATGAACACATTGAAAGACATGAAAACTAATACCATGGTAAGTGCTTATGATTCATGAATGACCTAAAAATAGATGAACATTTATGTACATGGGCTCTAAACCTATTGTCTTAAAGTATTTTATATGGACGGTGAGCCGTCGGAGTATAATATTTCGATAGTCGTCGTCAACCCATTATTGTCCCACTGCTGGGCATGGGTCTCCCGTCGCTGAGGGGGATTCCATAGGAATCTGCGTTTGATCTCCGGCTAAGCAGACATTAGGTATAAATTATTTAGATTTCAGTTGTAAGTTCACAAATAAATCCTAGGTTAACGATAAAAACAACGCTATATATTTTTTTATATGTGTGGTCCTATGAATGTAGCCAATATAATTGTTATACTATGGACACTACATCGATAATCCACGAAGCCTTTTATTTGAACCCGGACCTCCGGTTGCCGTACGTACGACTAGGCTACGCGATAAAATTTGTGAAAGTGGCCTTGGTTCTATTTAGTAACTAATCCGTTGACGACTATTCTGATAATAATAATTACAACTGTTTGATACAGGAGATTAAATTAAATGGATACACACAGACAAAAGTAGTTTTGCGTATAGTAGTAACCATAAAAGTCACGATTTATTTTATTATTGCACTCAATACTGCAATCAATTCATCAATTTTAATTCGCATGAGTAATATGGAAAGGATTGTTGGTTGTGAGATCATGTTCAAGTTTTAACTATAACAATCCCTATTTCAATATTAGATTTTGCCCGTGATTACTGATACGTATAATACCTGCAAGAATTATGACGAGCCTTAGTGCGCGTTGTGCGAATGCTGCGTCCATATATTTAAATTGATGATAATATTGTTTTTTTTTTT
>DWOA01000130.1:0-10488 GCA_018250715.1 Telegonus anausis annetta | reverse complement strand
GTAAAACAATATTTTATCGTACTTATTATAAGAATTTTGCAAAAAAATGTAAAATATATAATAAAAAAAAGTTATTTTCGTCTTTTTTATACATAAATAAAAAATAAAACCTGGATATGTTTAATCTTTTCGTTACTTATCAAATTATAATTTCATGCGTTTTTTGATACCTATAGAAAACAAATATGGCGATATTACTGACAATATAAAAACCGACAAATCAGAATATAATAAAAAATGGTATTTAAACAAGAAAATCGACAATCAATCAAATAATTCCTATAAATAGTTTGTCTAAAATGTATTTTTGCATTTTTCTATAAACAATAACTCCTTTTTCCAAAAAAAAACTCCTGTTTCCAAAAATCTCATATTAACCACTGACTACTATAATAATTATTAACATTGTTCTTACAAATTACACTGTTTCACTACGAACGAGTAAACGATAAGATATTATTAGCTTAAAGATAAATAAAATTCCAATTTTCTTAGAGTAGACTAATTAAATTATATCTGGTTATAAGATAAAATATATAAATGAATTTGTTAATTAAAAATCCCAGATAGGATAAAGGTCCTAGCCAAGTTCGGGCACGTCGTTGCTACACTTAAGGACTAAGATGGAACGCTTCTTCAAACCAGAACACAGCAGCGCAATACTGTTTCTTTTAAACAGACATAATTATCTATACTATACTTATAATAAATCTGTAGAGAGGTCAGTTCTGTACATGTAATATATTTCCAAAATAACTATCAGGGGGTGATTAGGGATCGATACTGATGCCAAAAATGTAATCAGTGAAATTTTTGTCTGTCTGTCTGTCTGTCCGTCTGTCGGTCTGTATAACCGTTATAGAAACAAAAACTACTCGAAAGATTTTAACGAAACTTGGCACAATTACTTTTCGTACTTTTTACTACTACCGACTAAAACTGACCGGTTGTGTTAACTCGCGATCGTGCAAATAAATTCAAATTTAATAGTTAAACTCTTATTGTGTTGGAAAAATCGATTACAAATTTGTGTAAAAACTGTTGTTAATGTGTACTATACAGTGAGGAACGATCATAGTGATGATAAAATAGTTAACAAGTGTAAAAACTGTGTCGACTGTCTCGCCCTACCTCCCACCGCAAAACTTATAAAAACTACTTTAATAACTTGCAATTATCACCTTATGATGGCTGGGAACTGTGAAGCTTGCAGAGTTAATATTACTGTTACTCAGAAGCGCATAAAATGTACACTCTGTTCACGCTTATATCACTCTGAGTGCATCAACTTCAACAATGATACAGCTTCGCGGTCGCATTGGAAATGTCCTATCTGTGCGACTAGTCAACGAAAAGGAGGTGACAACAGCAATACCCCAGTGCGTAATATATCGAAATCAACTAAGGACTTAGCTACGAAGGTAGGAGGTGCATCCGCCCAGACCGTCCCAGTCCCGCCCAGTCCACCTTCATCGGATACGAATACATCAGGTGAAAGCCTAATAGTGTCACAAATAGAAAACATTTTGGAAATGAAACTCAGTGTTCTGAAGAAAGATATAATTGACGATTTAAAAGGATCTTTGATTGCGGAAATTCGCAGAGAAATGTCAAATATCACTGCCAAATGTCAACAATTAGAAGACTCTTATACAAAGCTATTAAATGAACACGAAAACCTTAAAGAAGGTATAGAAAAACTACAAAAGAAGGTATCGGAAGGCGAGTGCAAAGTAATGGAACTTGAGATAAAGTTTAACAAGCAGCAACAACAGGGTAGAATAACTAATATTGAAATTGTTGGCCTTCCTGAAACACCTAATGAGTGTCCAGTTGAGCTAGCAATTAAAGTAGCATCACACGCAGGGGTCCAGTTGCAGCCGGCACACATAGAATCGGCGCACCGAGTCCAGCCAATGCAAAAGGTAGAAGGTCGTCCAAAGCCGCTTGTGGTAAAACTTCAAAACCGACTGTTGAAGGATCAAATAATTTCCGGACTGCGAAAAACGAGAGGAATCAGTACTCGCGATATTAATATGGGAGGGCCTAACAGGAGGTTTTTTGTTAACGAACACCTAACTCTGCAAAACAAACATCTACTTAGTAAGGTAAAATCTCGAGCTAAAGCTAAATCATATAAGTTTGTATGGGTCAGAAACTGTAATATTTTTTTAAGGCGAAACGAGGAATCTCCTGTGCTAACTATATGTTTAGAAAAAGATCTACAAAAAATTGTTTAAATATTAGCAACATAATGATAATGAATTTAATACTTGCAGTTATTGTTGTAAACAAGTTACTCAGTTTAATTATTGCAAACATAGTTAAACCAAAATTCAGCTACTTACATTTATACAAATTGTTTGTACAATACAACACACACTTTTATCAAACTTTACAATCATTGAATCTTAAAACTATCATGGTCTACTTTACTAGTAAAAAACACTATATTACTTACAGTACTGATTACATAACCTTTCATTCACACTGCCATCCTCACTGCGCAATAACACAATTATCCTTATTTCAAATTAATCGCATTTACACACTTACATACACATACACTACCATCATTATACATACCTACATCACACTTTTTATTGAATACAATAGTAATATTTACCCACAGTACTCAAATTTTGTAAAGAAAGAAATAGTTTTTATTATTTTTAACAAACACAGGGTACTGCGCATTCCTTTGCATATACCTACTTACTTATTAAAACTGATATCCAGTGACGTCAATAGTCCTATGTTATTATATTCTTGCATATATCTATGTACTGAAATTTGTCAAAATAATGTTACCTGACAAATTAAGTCTATTTTATCAAAATGTGCGCGGCCTGCGCACGAAAACATTGCAGTTTAGGCAAAATGTGCTAATGCATAATTACGATGTTATACTAATTACAGAAACATGGTTAACTGATGGTTTTTATAAAGGCGAATTATGTGACGACCGCTATGATGTTTTTCGGTGCGATCGCAATGCAAATAGTTCGCTTAAAAGGTTCGGTGGCGGAGTAATGATATGTACGAAACATAATCTTAAGGCATTAGAACGGCCTGAATGGACGTGCACCGGCATTGAGTGCGTTTGGTCGACTATACCTGCTCGGTCGCTAGGAGGTGAAGACAAACGCAATTTACATATAGGTGTCATCTATATACCACCTGATAGAATGCAGTCAACGCAACTTATAACGTTCACTAATCATTTAAGTAATATTATTTCGCTGTGCCCCGACGATTACTTTATAATCGCGGGTGACTTTAACCTTGCCTGCGTATCCTGGGCAGATATAGAACCAATGTTTCAAAAATGTGGTTACGTTGATTTACAAAAAGCAGCAATTCAATTTATTGACACATGTAGTATGCTAGGATTAAGCCAGTACAATTGCATTTCAAACACTTGTAGTAACACGTTAGACTTAGTATTCAGTAACGCGCATGTAGACGTGCACCGATCTTATTCTTCATTGATTGTTGAAGACAAATATCATCCTTCGCTGGAAATAGATGCAACAGATCTTATGACAAGTTGCTACAAATGTGACACATCAATTAAATTATTATTTCATAAAGCTGACTATAACATAATAAATAATTATTTTGCAAATACTGATTGGGATACATTATTGGTTGGAAACACTATAGACGAAATAGTGAATATATTCTATTCAAAAGTGAACTGGGCCATAATCGAGTTTGTACCAAAGAAAGATAGTATATATGAAGGTTCCTTCCCTATCTGGTATTCGAAATCCTTGATTAAAATTATCGGAGAAAAATTAAAAGCACATAAACGTTGGATAAAATTCGGCAATCCCAGGGATTATGATGAATTTTCTATTTTGCGAACGCGACAAAAGAAAATCCAGGATAAATGTTATATTACATATCAAGAACACATGCAACGATGCCTAAAAAAGAACCCAAAGCTTCTTTGGAATTACCTAAAAAAATTGCGCACTAATAACACAGGCTATCCTAATAAACTTACACTGCGCGGGAAAACTTTTAATAATGCATCTGACGCTTGCGAGGGCTTTAACACTTTCTTCGAAAGTGTATTTCAAAAACCTGCGGCATTTTACAATAGCTTGTCGTGCCCTGATGCGACATCAGGCGACACTATCTGTAACTTAAACGTCTCAGAAGAATTAGTGCTTAAACAATTAATAACTCTTGACATGAATAAAGGTCCGGGCAGTGATGGGATCCCACCCTTGTTTATTAAAAAATGTGCAGCAGCTCTGGCAAAACCTCTGCAAATAATTTTTTCACTTTCTATTAACACATTTAGATCTTTCCCGGAAATATGGAAGGAAGCAAAGATTGTGCCTATTCATAAAGGTGGTGCTCGAAGCCACATCGATCATTATCGCCCTATTTCAATCTTAAATAGTTTCAGCAAAATATTTGAGAAAATTATATATCAATCTATCAGATTTCTGGTTCTTAAATCAATTCCAGAACAACAACATGGTTTTATAGGAAAACGTTCTACTACGACCAACTTAATATATTTCACTAACTACATCCTGAATAACATGGACCTGAATACACAGGTTGATGTGATCTACACAGACTTCGAAAAAGCCTTCGATAGGGTAGACCACGTCATTCTACTTCAGAAGCTGCAAATGTTAGGAATTCATGGTGATCTGCATAGATGGTTTTCTTCGTATATAACAAACCGGAGACAGGCAGTAGTAATTGGTAGCGCACGTAGTAATTATATCTCTGTCAGCTCCGGCGTCCCCCAGGGGTCTGTACTCGGACCTTTGCTGTATAATGCGTATCTTTTTGACATTAACACTTGTTTCGATAATTCAAAATATGTTATGTTTGCAGATGATAAAAAAATCTTTCTAAAAGTAAGTAGTGTTGCAGATTGTCGCAGGATACAGCAGGACTTAGACAAATTAAACGATTACTATAGGAATAACAGAATTTCTATAAATGTTACTAAATGTGTCCATATAACATTTACACGAAAACCGAAGCCTATAGAATATACTTACAATATAAACCATCACTCTATTAAAAAAGTCAGTGTAGTACGCGATTTAGGTGTTGCATTAGATTCAAAAATGCTATTGTCAGACCATGTTAATACAATTGTTAATAAAGCGTACAGGCAACTAGGGTTTGTAAAACGAGTCTGCAACCATTTTACAGACATAGATTGCATTAAGATCTTATATTTTAGTTTTGTGAGAAGCATTTTAGAGTATGCTTGCAGCGTTTGGTCACCGTGTTACGTCACTAATATCCAGCGGATAGAACTAATACAAAGAAAGTTTATAGATTTTTTAAGCTTTAAAGACAACAAAACATTTGATTCGTATTTTGATGCGTGCAAATATTTTCATATAGATTCATTAGAGCAGAGGCGGATGCAATATGATATCATCCTATTGCACGACCTTTTATCTGGTAAAATAGACTGTCCTGAACTTCTCTCAAGCATTGCGTTCCGAGCACCGTCCTACCGTACGCGTCATACGGCCCTGCTTGATGTTTGCCATGCAAATACCAGATATGCTAAAAACTCTGTTCTTCGTCGCGCAGCCCGTACTTATAATAAATATTACTCAAACCTGGATATTTTCCATTTAGCAAAGGATAAACTAAAAAAAGAAATTAAAAACATACACTTTAATATTAATAATTAAATTATGCGATTAATCTACTTGTTGTGCATGAGCCCATGCACACAAATACACGTACATACACGCACACACACACACGCACACTCACACACACACACACACAAACACACACACAATTACAGACAAACCGTTCATGTTTTATTTTTATTTTTTAAACTAATTGTGTAATCCTGTTTTGGCTTACTTTGTATTCATTAATTTTGTAAGATTTTATTTATAATGTATCGCTGTAGGGTTACCTAATAAATAAATAAATAAATAAATAAATAAATCAGCTTTTTTCAGTTGCCAGTGGGCCGTCATAGAATACGGGCGATTAGTGCGCTAATTAATTTACTACCCTCATATAAAAATAATAAAAATAAATATGCCGAAGTGCGATAACTGTGACAAATCAATAACGAAAAAATGTCCGGGACTCGAATGCAATAAGTGTAGTAGATGTGTTCATGCAAATCAAGCGTGTTCGCGCTTATCAGCTAAGCAACTAGCAGCACTGCGTAATGCAGACAACCTAGAGTGGACCTGTGAGGATTGTCATCGGGAGTCGCCTCATCGAAAATCGTTCATAATACCAGATGAGGATGAAGACGATGAAGAATATGGTAATATAGATCTGCAGATGAAAAGTAACTCAACCAACTTAAACACAAACAAATTAATTCGTGAAATAACAATCGAAGTTAAAAAAGCAGTTAAGTTGGAGGTAGCTTGCGTTAACGAAACATTAAGCTCGTGCTGCAAAAAAATGGAGGAAATAAGTGTCACTCTCGAAATATATAACCGAAAAATTACGGATCTGGAGAAGAAAAACGTTTATTTGTCCAATCAAAATAACCACTTCCAACTAAAAATCGATGCACTAGAACAACATATAAGAGACATTGAACAACAACAACTGGACAAGGTACTCGAACTTGCTGGAGTTCCAGAGACAGAGGAAGAAAATTTGGAGATAATTGCTGACAAACTTGCCTCAAAACTGAAGATCAATAGGAAACATGTTAAAGGGATAAAGAGGTTGAGGGGAAGGAATGGAAAGGAAGGCGTTATTCACATGGAACTAAGCCAGCAGGAGCAAGTCGAGCATGCATTTCAATTTTCAAGAAAAGAAGTTGTGCCTGTCGGGGAAATACTATCAGAAACAAACCCAGCAGTGGCTCAATCTCGCGTGATTATACGGCGCGCCCTTACAAATTATAATAAAACACTACTATGGAAGGCTAAACAACAATTGAAGGAAACGCACAAGTATATTTGGTTCCAACATGGAAAAGTATTAGTTCGTAAAGAAGACAACGGAAAGTCCATTGTCATCAGAAATATAGACGATATAGAAAAAAATCTTAAGCTAAGTAATAAAAGTCTTTAACAGTGTCATTACATCAAGCATAAAAACATCACAAGATGTAATTGAAATTCTAGACTGTCCTGATATTAACGAATACAGTAAATACTTACCTAAAAATAATAAATGTAACTTAAATATAGTGCATATAAATATAAGATCCCTAATTAAAAATTTTTGTCAAGTTGTATATTTAATAAATTCATCTCAGATTAGTATAGACTTGCTTATCCTAACAGAAGTAGGAATATCAGATAACCTAAAGCATATGTTTTGTTTGCGTGGTTATAGAATGTGCGATGAACTCCGGCATAGTCGAAAGGGCGGCGGAATTATAATATACATAAAAAACATTCACGACTTTCAACCAGTAAATAACACGACACTAAAACATTGTGAATCCATTGTGGGTGTATTAACAACTGCACAAAACTATACGGCTCACATCTGCGCATTATATAGACCACCGAAAGATAGTAAGTTCATGTTTATCCAGGAACTGAAAAAACTATTATGTAACGACCTATTTGAATATACTGATTTATATCTGCTGGGAGACATAAACATCGATTTAAAGTGTAGTAGTAGCATACGTGAATATTACTTAAATAACTTAGCCGAGTGCGGTTTAACGAGCGCGATATCAGATTTTACTAGAATTGAAAAACGTAATAACTGTGTTACACGTAGTTGCATAGATCACATTTTTGCCAGATCGCGCTCGTTACAACTTTACTCGGGGTCGCTCGGAACAGTAATGGCGGACCATCGCATGATAGTGCTGTCGTGTATAGGCATTGAATATCCTCATAACTCTCAGGGTGATACAAAATTTAAACAATTAATTAATCATAAAAAGCTTAATATACTGATGAATAACATTGATTGGAATAAAATCAACGATTTAAAATGCCCTATACAAATATACAACTTTATTAAAAATAGTTTCATTTCAGGTTATGAACGAGCCAACTACACTAAAAAAGTTAACACGAATAGTAAAAGAAATACAGAAGTGTGGATTAATAATAAAATAAACAATATGTGTCAAAAAAGGGATCAATTATTTATACTATGGAAAAAGGATATAAACAACAAAATTCTTAGATTAAACTTTAATAAATATAGGAATAAAACAAATAAATTAATAAATAATTCTAGAAACAAGTATTACTATAAACTAATTAACGATAATAGGCGGAACTCAAAAAACCTGTGGAATGTCTTAAATTCGCTCTCGGGACGTGTATGTAAATCGGTCGATGAAGTAATTCTAAAAGCCTTTAAGAAACAGAAAATAACGACTAAAACAATTGCAGATAATTTTGCCAGAAATTTTAATGAAAGTATTATTAAAATGTTGCCTAAGTGTAGTAAACAAATCCTAAACGAATCAGAATACATATTTCCAGAGAACAAATCAATGTTGTTTACAAAAGCTAATGAGAATAGTATTACTAAAATTATAAAAAACCTCAATCCAAACAAATCTGCTGGTATGGATGGTATTCTATGCATAGATCTAAAATCATTAAATGACAAAATTACGAATGCTATCGTTAGATTAATAAATACCAGTATAGAAGTAGGAAAATATCCACAAGAACTAAAAACCGGTATTGTTAGGCCTATCTATAAAAAAGGCGCACACGATAATTATGAGAATTATAGACCAATCACTATACTTCCGATTATTGACAAGATCGTTGAAAAATTTATATGCAATCAAATTCAAAATCATTATAAAAAATACGAAGTATTATCTAATGTTCAATTTGGATTTCAAGCTAATAAGTCAACTACTATTTTGCTGTCAAATTTCACAGACGAAATAAACGAGCACCTGAATAACAGAAAACATGTGTTATTGCTATTCATTGACTTCAGCAGAGCTTTTGACACATTAAAACATGATATACTAATAAGAAAACTCGACAACACGGGGCTTCGTGGACCCTTACTAAAATGGTGCGAGGACTATCTTAGAGACAGGAAATACCGTGTTAAGATAGAAAACGTGTACAGTGATGAAGTAGGAGTAACAACAGGCACCGCACAAGGCTCAGTACTCGGTCCCTTGCATTACTTGGCATACGTCAATGATATGGAAAATATTATTAACAGATGTTCAATATTCCAATACGCTGACGACACATGTCTCGTAGCAGCGGACAGAGATGCTGAAAAAGCAGCGATGTGGCTACAGGACGATTTTACAAGATTATGCAAGTGGTCGCACGATGTCGGACTCATAATCAACGTCAATAAAACGAAAGTCATGCATATACGTTCAAGCTATTTACTAAATTACAAAGAACCTATTAGAATAAAAGCACATGAGCACCACTGCCTACATAAACCAAGTCCAGTTATTTGCCAATGTGAAATATTAGAACAAGTATCTAATTATAAATATTTAGGTTTAATCGTTGACGACAGATTCAGCTGGAATTATCACATTAACTATTTATGCGACAAACTCAGAGCCATGTTAGCCAAATTTCATATAATAAAATATAAAGTTCCTCAAACTATTTTACTCAATCTTTATAAGGCTTTGGCTGAATCTGTAATATCCTACGGTATCACTAGCTACGGTCGAACCTTTAAAACATATCTGGATAAAATATATAGCTTACAACTAAGGATTCTAAAAAATATTTTATCTAAAAAAACTAGAAATTCTCTGCTACTGCATAAAAATTCAATAAACATATTCAAGCATTGCAAAATTTTACCAGTACATATGAAAGCAGACATGTATCTCCTAATTGAAAACTTTAATAATAAAGAAATACAAATTCCAATAACGCATAATAACTTTACTAGAAAAATAATACAAAATAAACTTCATGTACCGAGAACGCATAATTACTACGGAAAGCGGACAATTAAATACCTAATACCTAATCTTTTAAATAAAATTAATAAAGAAACTAGGGAAGAAATAACTGGGAAAAATTACAAATTAAAATATAAACAATATTTTCTCAATATGTTACAACAAAATATATAATAGGGCTAAATATATATATTAAATCAAAAACATATAACATGTCTAAATATGTATTTACATATAATTATATATATCCTCATAAACAATCATAATCAAATATCAAAAACATTTACATTAATAGTTTTAATTTTTGTACCACCCCGTATCTCGTGTTATGCACGCAGGTAGGAATGGGTCGACCATTGCGCGTCGAACCGGTTTTTCTTTTGTTCTAGTTAAGTAAACAACTTTAATGGGAAGCCAGTACTATTGAGACAATATTTTTATTTTTGTAAGCGTTATTGTTTCATGTCTGATTTTGTTATTATTATTATTATTTTATATATTTGTTTGGTAATTGGTAACTCCGTATCCAAGACAAACCTACATAGGGTTTATATGGGTACTCCTTAATTATAAATCATTGTATAACTTTTATTGTAATAAATAAAAAAAAA
>DWOA01000129.1:0-10491 GCA_018250715.1 Telegonus anausis annetta | reverse complement strand
ACTCTAGCCGCCCGCAACCCCGGAAACTCCTTTTAGTCGCCTCTTACGACAGGCAGGGGATACCGTAGCCCTATTCTAAACCCGGAACTACAGGGACAACTAAGTGGACCCTGTCGTCCAGTTACATCCACAACAGCTCAAATAAGACAGGTATGCCAAAAGTGATTCACAGGCGCGTTACTGTCCCTGAATATTGAATTGAAATGTTTCATACTATTTTTTACCAAACTTCAAACATCATTCTGTTAAGAATCTACTTTGAATAATAATTTTTTTTTTGTTTCGATTTTGAACACTTACAATATTATAATGCTGAAATACACAAACTACGAACACTTTAAAGGTTTTTAAATGAAGTGTCTCAAATATATGAGCTCATAATCTCATTGGTTGTCGTAAACCCTTTTACTTAGCAGTTCTGTTAGAGGTTACGTAATATCCCATAAAAGAAGAGCTCAGCGGACGTATATCGTACGCGTAACATCCGATAAAAGTGAATTTATGAAGCCGCGTGACGTCGGCTTTCGTGAACATGTGTTGAGATTACGCGAGACGGGGACTGCTCGCGTATCGACTAACGTTCACGCATCAATACACTCTTCCAGTATTACAAAGTAAGACACACGTCATGGTTGTGCTCTGTGATAGGTTTTTTGAAGACGATTCTATCCGATATTTTGTACTTTAAAGTTACGCAATACGATTTATAATAAGTAATTATAATATGTCAAAGTAAGGAAGACGGTTCACGGCAGTATATTTCAGTCACTACTACACAATGAACGGTGGTAGAACTCTATGTGGTTCGACTCCGGAGGCACCACCGCCACACCTATTTCTGCCTAATAACAGCGGTGATTACCGCTGCTGTGTGGTAAGGAAGACATACTTACCCGAGGCGTTCTAAGTTAGTCCACAAGGGAAGCAACGCATTTTTGGTAAATCTTAGGTAGGACTTTGATCTTATCTGGGGTTGATTGCAGATGTCTACGGGGGGTAGGGGCCACTTACCATCAGGTGGACTGCATGCTCGTTTGCTACCTACATATTATAAAAACATGAAAATGGAAGCAATTTCATTCATGCTACACGTGTAATCTCTAAAATAGGAAGTACGGAAAAAATATCGATTCCTACCAAATGGTCAGCATTTTCGTAGCTTTCAGTGTCAGCAATTTAGCTGATGGCAACCCTAATCACAGGGAGAGCTAGACCAAAGATTGCCTCTAGTGACGTCACACCCACAGATGTCACCGGCCGCTCCCTTGTTCCTATGTCAGTATCAAATAAATTTTTTATTCGTGACGATATTGATTAATCGTATATTGCCATGATAATATTTATTTACAATTAATATTATTTATCGTGAAGTAATGTGAATCAATATTGAAATACGATACGTTCATATTTTTATCTATAGGGACTATCAAAAGCATGTTAAAGAATTTGGCTAGACATTCAGGAAATAATATCCTTTGTATCGAATGGAGCACGTAGTTTACAAAAATAATCGTCAAGATACATATATTTTTTTAATATTTTAATAATTGCCGAACTTATTCTCATGAAAATGATAACACCATGATTTGCATATTTGGTGTTGTAAGGGAAACATACTTATCCGAGGTTGCAACTTACTCCTTAGAGTTATCAACGCATCTGTGGTCAACCTTAGGTAGGACTCTCATCTTATGTGGTGTTGATTCCAGATGTCCATGGGTGGCAGTTGCCACTTTCCATTAGATGGATTAGTTCGTTTGCTACTTGCAATTTATAAAAAAGGTCGTGTCGTTATCGTATGTAATGAAGAGGATCACTGTTATACGTTCTATCGTTATTTGCAAAGAGCTTTCCACACGCATGTGTCATTCTCTTTGAATTCCCTTACGAATATCTGTTTCATGATAATAGGCTTTTTGTTTCGGAATCGTCAACCTTCACATTTAATGTCACGAATTTCAGGGACAGTAAACATTTGTATACGAATTTATTACAATGTTGACTTGGAATGACGTAATCAGTTTTAAAGATTTCGTTTGAGAAGAAAAAACACGAAACTTTTATAAAGCTTTTGTATTACATGTAAATTCTTCTATTTTTTACATGAGCACTCTTGTGATGCACGTATTTCTATAATCGTTATTGTATGAATGATTCCAGTGATTAGTTTGTGTCAAAAGCGTATTTTTAGGCTCAACGGTATTTAATTTCTAAGAAATAATAATGAGCAAAGCGTGAGATTCCACGTTCAAAGAGTCCTATATTAATGGGCTCCACCTTTGCCGTCGGTGAGTGAATTCTGTGCAACTTCCCTCACGTGAAACAGACTGTGAAATTAACCTTTCCACAGTCAATTTCAGCGGGACGTCACTGAACGATTCTGTTAATTGCTGGAAGCTCGTCCGGCGCTCATCAGCTGCGGTCGCTTTGAATGAGGCCGGTCATGTACTACTTGCGTACAAACTGGGCTAAAATTAATAGACCTAGATGTCATTCGAACAGGTGTGAAACACGAGCTTTTGCTAAATTTGGCGATAATTATTGTTTGATCATAATAAAAGCGGACATGATATGGTTTCGTGTGTACCTACATTTATTATTTTGTTCCAAGTCCTTTTTTCTTTTTAAGTCTAGTTTAGTTTTTCATAATGTTCTATTGCTACAAAATTAATAGCCTAGATATAATTCAAACAGGTGTATAAAACACATACTTGACAAAATTGTCAGTAATACTATTAATATGTTCAAAATGAAACGTTAATAAAATATAACCCATTTAATTTAGTTAAACTTTTCGATATTTATTATATTACTCGCGTCGTGCACATATTTAGACATAATCGATTTTGGCACCTAAGACGTTTTCACGATTTTCCATTGCGGTTTAAGATGGTCATGAAAAGATGATGACAAATGTGTGAAAAAAAAATGTGTTAATTTGAAAAGTATACAAATTAAGCTTAAACATAATTTTAAAAGTTTTAGGTTTTTTATTTATGTCTTAATCTTTAAGAAAATTCACGGTTCTTCGTGCCGTTTTTAAGGATCATATTACAATGCAGTATATATGAACATAAAGTATTACGTATACAATACATTACTTACTTACAAAGTGTACAGTATTACGGCGAAATGGAACCGTTTCTATTTCGTCTCTAAAACTGTAATTAATCGTCTGTGTGCGGGCGCTAATTAGCGGTCGCTTTGAGCTGCGCCGCCCCGCGCCGTAGTGATTCAATACCCCGCGCTCTCTGCGACCCGCTGCCTGTTACTGTTGCTTCGATACAAATGTCAACACATTTACCCAAAAATCTGCGTGTTGTTTAGTATTGGTTCGATACAAGTGTTAACATATTTAGTCAACAATAGATGAGCTTTTTCTGTAAAAGGCTTATTTTTCATGTTTGAAAATAAATAATTAAATGCTTATATTTACAGTGTAGGTACATAGATTTGTTTATAAAATGTCATTAGCAAAGAATGCAGCCCATTTCATGGTAACAGGTCTCTGTCGTCCATGGTAATACTGGAATTATAGAATTTCATTTTTGATGTTGTACGTATGTCTCGCTTGACGATTTCGTAAGTTTATCAACTAGGATCATAATAACTGTATGATATTAAACATTATATAAAAACTCACACATTACATTATAGCTCAAACCAATTCTATAATAATTGATGTATCAACTAAATAGGAACAGTCCAATAAAAGAGAATTATCCAAATCGGTTTATAGATCATGGAGAAATCAAATAACAAACATAAAAGAAAAAATGTTTTCTTTTATGTTTGTTATTATTTATAGTTATAGTTTAAGTATAGTTTGTTATTATTTATTATAGAATTAAGACCTCATCTTGTTATTTAAGTCGGTTAAAAAAGTATTTACTCGTACGCACCGAATTTGGTTCAATGCTTAAATGTTAAGCAAAGTTAAATTAACAAACGTTAATCTAGACCTCATTTTAAGTGCACAAATTGACAATTCTACTGTATCATACTTCAAAGGTTCATTAAAATAACTTCAAAATGTTTTTGCACTAAATTCATCACATGAACAAAAACACGGAATATTTCAATTACGTTTGAAATCCTTTTTTAAAAAGTTCTTCGTCCTTAATGGTAGCTTCTTCTCCATCAACCCAAAAGTACGTACCGAGATACAAACGATGCACAATAAACAGAGTGTTATTTACATAGCAGTTGGATTTTAATCATTCCTCTACGCATCGCCATGAATATTCAAAAAGTCGTGTTGAAGTTCGCTCTCCACAATTTGCTGCGGCCGCGGCTCAAATGGAAATGAAAATGTATTTTTGTGTGAAATTCATTGTCTAACGCTGAGTATTTTTAGACATGTCATCGAATTTCATATTTCTATACATGACATGCTCGTCTACCCTTTTATCCGAAATACAATTTGTTAACAAAGACTAAGCTGACAGAATTACTGCATGTATTTCAATTTAAATGATTCAAAGATATTTTACGCCAAAACGAGAATATTGTAATGGAAGACGTTGGGAGTCGAATGAAAGGCTTGAAGGCTTGGAATATACTGATTTATTGCATACAATACAGGATTATATGTAGGGATTGCTTCATACACTGCATCTCCCCTTTTATTAAAAAAAAAAATACATTACAGCGTATAGATTTTTTTTATTTTTTATTTTCTTGACAAATGTATTGCCAAACTTAAAGTAGAGGTTACATAACAGCTATAAAAATTTATACTTAAAATGATATATATGTATTATATAATTAGTGCACATTACACCTGTTTATATAGTTTTGTGCGATTTTTGTGAACAATATCAAATTTTCCGTCTTTGACAATTTTTACATTACAATTTAAATCTTCTTCTACTAAATATGGACCTAAATATATCGGATCAATTTTATTTTCTGATGGATTTCTAACAAGTAATAAATCGCCCTTGTTATAAAATATAGGATTTAAGTTCACATCATATCTGATTTTTCTTTTAATTTTACTCAAAAGCAAGTTATCCCTCGCATTTTTTTGTGCTAATTGAAGCCTGTACTTTAATTCTGACGCATAGTTGTCGTGAGCATATAAAGGATCTACGACATTGCCATCGAAGTTACCCGGTAAAATACATCTCTTACCAAATACCAGCTCATGCGGTGTATACTTACTTTCTGTATGTACCGTATTGTTGTACGAAAAGCACCAATAAGGCAACCAGCTGCTCCAAAATCCTGGCTTGTTCTCACAATTAATTCTAAGATACGCACCCATGTTTTTATGCGAATTTTCTAGCGCTCCTATGCTCTCATGATGGTATGCTGTTGAGGAAATTTGATTAATTTTTAACAATTGGCATATCTCTTTCATTGTACTACAAATAAACTCACTACCACGATCAGTTGCAATTTCACGAGGTATGCCAAATCTTAAAATAAAATTATTAACGAAGGCACTTGCTACACTAACTGCATCTTTGTTGTATAATGGATAAGCTTCAGTAAATTTAGTAAGGTCACATTGCAAGGTTAGAATGTAATTGTAATTCAGAGCATCTTTGGGTAGTGGGCCCACTATATCCAAAAATACCTTATCAAACGCTGAATGAGCAGTTGACGTAATTGCCATAGGTTGTTTAGTGCCTACCGAATATTTTTGCTTTTGGCATTGTTCGCACTTGGAAACATATTCGTTAATATCCTTTAGCATAGAAGGCCAAAAATAATACTTTTTAATATTATTCGACATTCTCCTAACACCCGCGTGGCCACTTGTGGGCAATAGATGAAAGTCGTTTAATATGACACGCCTGTTGTCTAAGTTATCAATTCTTGTTACTTTACTCAAAACATTCAATCTAGGTCCGGACCAATCATTATACTTTTTTATTTCTTCTATCAGACCCGCTATAAAATCTTTATTATATTCATTCCTCAATATGCACACATTGTCAATATTTAGTTTCTTACATAAATGAGACAAATCTCTCACCAATTCGTCTCGCGTTATTGGTGATCGAGATGTTGACTCTAAATAAATTATAGATTTATTTGGTGCATATAAAAAATATTTATACTTTTGCAAAAGTATTCCATGATTAATTAATTTATTTAATTCTTTACTACTAATTAATAAAATTTCAGTAAAATGACTCAGCTTTTTAATAACTTCCACAACTCTCGGTTGATCAGGCCTTGAGTTCGGGTCAGTATTATCAACAGAATCATTAGTACTGCTATTTTCTTGCATACTACTTGCTTTTAATTTACGGCACTGGGCTCGCGTCATAACATTTATTTCGCTTATACTCTTTAAATCCTCCGATGAGATAATAATTCGCGATAAAGCGTCAGCTGCCGAATTTTGCTTTCCTTTTAAATACTCTACAGTGAAATTGTACTCTTCAAGTTGTAACCTAAATTTCATTAACCTACTAGATGGATCGCGCATCCCAAACAAATATACTAGAGGTCTATGGTCGGTCTGTATTTTAAATTGTCTTCCATATAAATAAGGTCGGAAATATTTGACGCTCCATACTATTGCTAAGAGTTCTTTCTCAATAGTAGGATAATTAATTTCTGCCTTATTTAAACTTCGACTGGCATAAGCTACAGGTCGACCATCTTTGTTACATAAAACGGATCCTATTGCTTTGCCTGAGGCATCCGTTTGTAAAATAAACTCACTATCATTAGAAAAATCAGGAAACTGCAGTACTGGGGGTTGGGTTAAAGCGGATTTTAAAAGCTGAAAGGAATTTTCACATTCATTCGTCCAAGAGTATGTAACATTTTTACAACATAATTTGTTTAATGGCATTACTATATTTGCAAAATTTGGAATGAATTTTCTATAATAATTAGCAAAGGCCACAAAACGCTTAACCTCATCTACAGTTTGAGGCCTTGGATATTTTTTTAAAATGACAATTTTTTCTGCATCAGGTTTAATTCCATTTTCGGATACAATATGGCCAAGATATAGAACTTCTTTTTGTAAAAAATTACATTTGGGTGGGTTTAATTTCAAGTTAACACTTCGCAATCTACTAAAAACATCAATTAAATTTCGGTTATGGAATTCTAAATTTCGTCCAAAAACAATTAAATCGTCCTGGTAGACTAAACATTTTTCATGGTTTAACCCCGACATAGCTATTGTCATCATTCGGCTAAAACTGTTAGGGCTAGATTTAAGGCCCATTGGCATTCTTGTCATCTGATATTGATTTTTGTTTGTTGTGAATGCGGTAAATGGTCTACTATCTTTATGTAATTTAGTTTGGTAAAATCCTTGATACAAATCAAGGTGTGTAAAGTATACAGCTCCCGATAATGAATCCAAAATTTCAGTTATATTAGGTAAAGGGAATTTGTCATCTTGGATTTGATTATTTAATTTTCTATAGTCAATCACGATGCGCCATTTTTTCTTTTGATCGGTATCTGCTTTTTTTGGAACTAGCAATAAAGGACTAGACCAAGGACTTCTAGACTCCTCTATGATACCATCGTGCAACATATTTTTTATTTGTTTATCTAACTCAGCCTTTTGCGAATAAGGTAAACGGTATGGTTTGCAATAGATTGGACTAACGTTAGGTTTTAATTCAATTTTTTGTTCGTATACGGAAGTGGCGGTTAATTTATCACCAGGCAAATGAAATACGTCTGAAAATTTTGCACATATCTTCTCAATTGATTTTTGTTCTTCGTCGTTTAAATTATTTAAATTTAACGATGAAAATAACAATTTTACTCGGTCGGCGTTTATTGTTGGTTTATTAAATTGACAAATAAAATACTCATTTACATTACACGTGTTAATTTGAAAATAGTTCAAAGTAATATCCGTATCTCTTGTATTTAAAATCCTTATTGCAATTTTCCCATCTTTCGGCCTTGATAAAGTGTTTGCTACAAATACTCCTTCACATAACTCCTGCGAATTTACTACACAATCCTCCTTAACATCCGTTTTAACATAATGTACCGATTCGCAGCGTGCTGGTATAACCAAATAAGAATTTGATGATGGTGTTAAATAGTCAAAGGTTAAGGTCACAACTTCGTCATTTTGAGTTAACAATTGTAGGGTATTTAATTCAAAATTTAATACTGCTCGGTATTTGTTAAGAAAATCCTGTCCTAATATACCGCTTGTTTTGCAGGGTAAATTTGTAAAAACTAAAAATTTATGTGTAAAAATAAATCCTTTATATTGTAAATTTAAATAAACATAGCCTTCTGAAAAAATATCTCCTCCAATACCTTTAACGCTAACATTGTGTTTGTATAATTTTACTTGTAAACATTTTAGAGAATCATATTTTATTGCTGATATTGATGCTCCAGTATCAATTAACCAGTCCTTTTTATTATGGTTAACATTAAAATATACTTTATTTAAACTATTGCAAGCTAGCATATAATTAGACTCGAAAAAAATGGTTTAGTGTTTCTATGTTTGGATTTTCATCTGAACCGCTACACGACATGACGTTCATGTTACGATGAGACGCCACATGACTACCACGATTTTTCGAAAGTCTACCTCTATTATTAAAATGACTACCGCGGTAATTACTTCTTCCATAAGGTACCTGTGAACGGTGACTCGGTGTGCGCGTGTATATGTTTTGTGGACGCTGCGTATATTGTACACGCTGGTTCCGCTGTCCGCTCTGGTATCGCTGTCCACGTTGGCTTCGCTGTCCACGCTGGGCTCCACATCCCCTGTGCAAATAACGATTCGGCTGATACGTACCTATTATGTGTCCTGAAGAGGACTGGACTTCTTCATCATTTGCTCCTTGAACTGCATCTGTCAAGGAACTAAAATTACGTGCAGCTATTATTGTACCTAAACGACGATCTCGTAAGCCGTCGGCAAACCGCTTTATTGCAAGTTTTTCGTTCAAAGGTCTCAAAATTTGATAACTATCAGTGTTTCCGTCTGCCTGCGAGATGGTCAAGTCAACAAATAATTCCGAAATTTCTTTTCCAAAATCCGAAACAGATCTATCATTTTGTTTACAATGCTGCAACTGCGTCTGTAAGGCAGTGTAGCTTTTACGTGGCAATAACAATGTACGCATATCCTTTATAAGTTGTTCAACAGTTTCATATTTCTGTTGTAATTGTAATTTTGCTTTCTGGGATAATCTACTTTTTAAAACAAACGTAATTAATTTATCTTTACAATCCTGTTTCGTTAACAATGTATTATAATATTCAATACTCTCAATTAATTGTTTAGTGTTTTCAATGCTATCAGTCATAAGCGGCAATAGGCTTAGCGCAATTTTCAAATCAAACGTGTCCGAAGACATTTTTATTACAGATTGTTCCTCACGATCCTCTAGATTACACAATGAAATAATTTCTGAATATAACCTATTAAACTCAGCACAGATTTTGTTAACTAACGATAATTCCTCCTTCGATAGTTTACTAAATATATTTTTGCATGCTTCTAAATACCTATCATATTTTTTAAATAAATCTTGCGCTTCTACTCTTTTCACGTCTGAAATTTGACCTGCTCTACGGCGAGGACCAATTTTAATTAAATATTTCCTAATTTCCTTCAACTCATTTAATAGTATAAGTAACTCCTGCGCCATAACATGTTAACATAAAAAAAAGTATTACATGTCTAAATAATTGACTATATAATAAAAATAGCATATACGAAAGAAAAAAAAATTGTTATATATATATATTCACAAAATAAAAGTGAAAACTAAATAATCAAAAATTATAAAAAAAAAAAACGAAAATTCGCACCCTTTTAACTCGTATGCAACTTAAACACTTCACTTTTTTTTTTTTTTTTACGAGCCCCTAATCACTTTTACACTATTATGCACTTTAACCCACTTTGCGCACACTTTTCCATTTTTAAAATACTACTTCTTCTGTTTTCAACTCCCTACACCGACGAAATTTCAACTGCCTTCGCTGATGGTGCGTCCCGTAGCTGTCGGCGCAGCAAGCTTGTAGTTCGCCGCAACTCATTTGCTTCTATATTTCTTTGCAACCACTTATTCTGGCATTTTCTGTAGTATCTGCATAGTAGTACTGTGCCTCCAGCACTTAAAATCACGCAGATGGCTATGAGGACCACCGATGCAATGCCAGCATGCTCCAGTAGCTGGTCCGAAGTCGCACTATTGCCAGCCCCGTTTTGGGCAATTATAATTTCTTGCTCTTTAGATTTTTTAGCACCCATTTTGCAGACCGTTGAGTTGGACAGATCTTACTCGTTGCGATGTATGATTCACACTCGAAAAACTTTCCATCTTGATGTTGATGCTTGGCAACAGCGACTTGGAGTATAATTTCAAGTCCCTATTTGGCGCGCGGTAACATAGCTGAGCGTCCTATTACGGCGCCGGCGGTGGCAGGGTCGCCATGTAATGGAAGACGTTGGGAGTCGAATGAAAGGCTTGAAGGCTTGGAATATACTGATTTATTGCATACAATACAGGA
>DWOA01000128.1:0-10506 GCA_018250715.1 Telegonus anausis annetta | reverse complement strand
TATTACGAATAGGCTGCTGGTTTTAGGAGTTTTTCAATAAAAGATGTTTCAGTTTTCAAATAATGGCGCGGGCGGCGGCAGGGCAAGCGCGAATCTCCGAATCATATATTTTTTTTTCTTAAATCGAAACAGGCGGGAATCAATCGAAAAAACGCGGGAGCGCTGCCCGCTACAGCGCGCAGCGACGCGATTGCCACAGAGTACATTACGTTTTGCTCTGCCGTAGTCCTCACTCAACTTTATTACTCTATGCACATGTACAATTAATATTATTATTTTATAAGCTTTTAAATTTAGAATTAAATAGATGTCGTGCACATTCTCCCGCCGTGCATTTCATGCACCAGTGTTTGTGAGCACGATAATCTTTTTCGTGGCCCTTCTCAATAGCCCCGACTTTGTCTTCACCTCGACAACTCGAATTATTCCGTCCTTCCCGGGATACACGTTCGTTATTTTTCCCCGGGGCCAGGTGTTTCGAGGCAAATTTTCATCCACCAGCAATACGACGTCTCCGATTTGTGGAATTGGCCCTCGACTGCGTGGCTCCCGCCGGTTTTGAAGCAACGGCACATATTCACGTACCCAGCGAGCCCAAAAAATGTCAGCTAGTCGTTGTGTATGCCTCCATCTTTGTCTGGCGTTTAGATCGGCATTGCTGAAGCTTCCAGGTTGTGGCACTCGAGCTGGGCCTCCAAGTATAAAATGAAGCGGAGTTAGCGATTCGGGGTCATCTGGTGAAGTTGATACTGGTGTTAAGGGTCTGTTATTGACGGTGTATTCAGCTTCTAAAAGCAAAGTCAGCAACACTTCCTCGGTTGGGTAGCGCTGATTCAAGGTTGCAGCTAATGCTCGTTTAATGGACTGCACCAATCTCTCCCAAGCTCCACCCATAAATGGTGATCCGGGGGGAATGAAATGCCAAGTTACTGAGCGAGATGTGGCTTCATCTTTCGTCGCAGTGTAAGCAGCCCTCCGCAGCTCGGCATCAGCTCCTCTTAAATTGGTCCCATTGTCGCTATGAATTTCCGTCGGACATCCACGGCGTGCCATCATCCGTCTCAGAGCCATGATAGCGCTATCTGATGACAAGGATCCTGCCACTTCTAGATGCACTGCTCGAGTCGTTAGGCATGTGAAGAGTGCGACGTATCTTTTTTCATGGCGGCGTCCTATTGTCACGCCACAGGGTCCAAAGAAATCGAGCCCCACGAAACTAAAAGGGCGCTCATGGTGAGCGAGTCGAGTGTTCGGATGATTTCCTGTTATAGGTGAACTAGGTTTTGCTCGCAGAAGACGGCATTTTGTGCAACTCTTAACGATGTTACGGACAGTCGGTCTTAAGCGTAACACCCACAAACGAGATCTAATTTCGTTTACTACTGTCTCTGCCCCGGCATGGTGATTAAGTTTATGAATCCAGGCGATATACAACCGGGTATATGAACTTCCTCCGTCGAGGATCGGTGGATTGCGTTGATCCGGTGAAATATTTATGGCCGAGTCGATTCGCGATCTTAGTCTCATCACGCCTTCTTCGTCTAAATAAACGCTTAACGCTCGCAATTTGCTGTCTTGCGCTACTGGCATGTCTTTTCGAAGGCGGCAAAGATCGTCATAGAAGTTCTCTTCTTGGGCCACTTTCCACCATATCTTCTCTGCAGCTTTTAGGTAAAAAGCTTCGAGAGGGACGTATTTTGACTTTTCAGGTGCAGGGGGAGCGGTGCGCGGTTCTTCAAGTCGTCGTCGTGATGTCGTCTGCTTCCAGAGATCTTCAAAATCTGCCCGACGTGTTCTCTTTATGGCGCCTACAGTAGCGATGGGACGTGGGGGACGACAGAGCTCGATGAATTGAAGAACTCTGCCTGTCGTCCTTACAAGTCGCAACCAGGACGAAAACTTGGAGATATTCGGCAGAGCGTCGACAAGACGTAGATTTCCTCGTGTAGTCACTGCTACACGTTCTTCTCCCGTTACCGGTGACACGATTGATTCTGGCTCTCGCGGCCAGGATTCTTCTGAGTTGTATAAGAAGTCTGGCCCACGAAACCATCTATGATTGTGGCCAAATTCGCTTGGTGTACTGCGAGTGGCATCATCAGCGACGTTGAATTTAGTAGGCACCCAACGCCACTCGCTTACTTTGGTGTCTTCTTCAATTTCCGCTACGCGATGAGCAACAAAGGGTTTATAAATGCGTGGTCCCGTTCTAAGCCAGGCTAGCACAGTGCGAGAATCTGTCCAAAAAACTCTACGTACTGGTTTTATATCATGCTCGGTTTCTACCTTGCGAGCTAGACGGCAACCTAATATGGCTGCTTGCAGTTCCAGACGTGGTACGGATGTCACCTTCAATGGCGCCACTTTCCCCTTGGCCATAATCAAAGATAGATGTACGGTAGCATCCACAGAAACAGCGCGCCAGTAGACAGCGGCAACGCAAGCACTTTCACTCGCGTCTACGAAGATGTGCATCTCAAGGTGCGCTGCATCGGCGAAGTGTGGGTAGCAGCGTGGAATGGTCAGATGGCTTAATTGTTTCACATGACGCAGCCATTCAAGCCATGCCACATGCAGATCATCGGGAAGCTCATCGTCCCACTTAACGCCTAAACGCCAAGTATCCTGCAGTAGACGCTTCGCTGGCATGGTAACTGGAGTGACGAGACCCAGAGGGTCGAAGAGTGACATTATGGTCCGGAGCGCTTCTCTTTTCGTTGGTCGCTTCGTTCCGTCACTGATCTCTAACTTAACTTTCTTGAGGTTCAAGTTAAATGTGAGATGATCTTCAAAAGGCTTCCAAACGAGACCCAGTGTTTTTTCAGATGTGGAGTGGTCTTGCAGCTTTACTTCCTCGCTTTGCCTTTTGTGCTCCGATGTAAACTTTGTGAGCACTTCAGTTCGATTGGATGCCCATTTTTGCAGGAAGAATTTTGCTTGTCGATGAATGTAATCTACATCTGATGCAATACGAATCGCTTCTTCCGTCGAATCAAAAGACTGTAAATAGTCATCCATATAATGATTATTGATGATGGCGTCTGCAGCTTCGGGAAACTCCTGTTGATGTTCTCTCGCGTTTCTATTTTTAATGTAGATCGCAGTGCAGGGCGAGGAAGCTGCACCAAATATAACGCTGCGCATACGATATTCTGTAGGAGGTCCTTCTCGTCGATCTCCTCTCCACATGAAACGCAGGGCGTCTCTGTCCTCCTCACGCATGCTTATTCGGAGAAACATATCTTTAATGTCCGCCGTTACAGCTACCTGCCGTTGTCGGAATCGCATTAAGACACCAGGCAGCGACTTCAAGAGATCAGGACCGCTAAGCAAGGTATCATTCAAACAAAGTCCATGGGTTCTTGCTGCAGCGTCTAGTACGATTCTAGGCTTCGGCTTCGATGGATTCACCACCGGAAAATGAGGTAGATACCATGTGCGTCCAGGACTTGGTGAAGTAATAGCCAACTCAGCATAGCCATTAACAAGTAGATGTGACATCTGCTCGCTGTATTGCCTTTTGAGATCGACGTCCCTGTCTAGTTTTTTCTCCAAAGATTCGAGGCGTCTCATCGCTGACTCTTTATTATTTGGGAGTTGTAAGTCGTCGTTACGCCACAACAAACCAGTCTCAAATTGTCCGTCAGACAGTCGACGACTCCGATTCTCAAGTATATTTATTGCGCGTTCATTTGGATCTTTTTTAGGGTTCTTAGGTTCAATTCCGATAGCATCAAGGTCAAAAAACGTCTTCATAAGTTCTTCTATATTTTGTTCCTCGTCTGTTTGGACTGTAATTTTCGACACGATGTGTACTCGATGCGTTTTATTGCCACTAGGGCCATGCAACACCCATCCAAGCTCAGTTAACGATGCTGCTGGCTGACCTCGTGTTCCACACTTAACTGATCTCGAAACGATAAGGTGCCAGTTATCCTGGCCGATCAGAAGTGTCGGTGCGCCACGATGATATACAAGGTCACCGGCTATTTCTTTCAAATGTTCAAATTTGTCCAAATTATTTTCATCTATGGTTTGAGGTGATAGGTGAAGATGATCGATTGTACGTGCTGTAAACTCATGCTCTTTCTGTTCATGCTTTCCTACGATGATAAGCGATACTCGTCGTGATGAATTTGCGCTTATTCGAGCTCCAGCAACGCCCTCAATATCGAATGGTTCAGTGGGCCCAACTGCACCAACAGCTCGAGCTGTATTTTCTTCTAGTAGGGTTACAGTTGACCCTTCATCTAAAAGTGCAAACGTATCTAAAATTCCACTAGGGCCTTTTATTGTTACAGGGATAATTTTCAGGAATGTTTTTTCCAAAATCTTTGGTCGTGTTGAGGTTACCACGGCTAAATCGGTACCGCTCTCTTTATTAACATCTGTAGGTTTAGTACTATGGAGAAGAGGGTGATGCGATCCTTTACAATCCTCAATTCCACAGGCCTTATAGCTGCATCGATGGCGTAAGTTTCTCTTATTTAAGCATCGGAAGCAAATGTTCAATTCCTTCGCTCGTTCCCATCTGTCACTTACTTTTAGATCTTTGAAAGTCTTACAGTCACGAATCTTATGATCTTTATTACAAATAGGGCAATCTGGTGTTTTCGAGGAAGGATTTCGAGAGGACGAGCACATCATCGGTTCTGCAGGTGAAGCAGCGTAAGCTCTTTGTGGTTTCTTTTGAAAAGATGGAGAGCGGTCTCTGACATGCTCTGCTGGTGCGTATCGACTGCAAAGTTCTGCTTCTCTCGAAAGAAAACATGAGATTTTTATAAGGTCGGGTTCATCTTCTGGTCTCCCCGAAGCATAGTCGTACCATCGGTATTTTATAGACGGCGTTAATTTATCGACGACTGTTCTCACCGCTTCGGGGTTGTATAAGTAGTAAGTTTTCTTCAGGGCTTGTACCACGGCTACGATGTTGTTGATGCGGCTGGCGAAGACACATATATCTCGTGGGTTGTCTGTTAGTCGAGGTATAGTTTTTATCTTCTCCATCTCTGCTATGACTAATGCGTCTGGGCGCCCAAATCTTAATTCTAGTAGGCGCATCACTTCGTCAGGTTCAGTCTCCGCAATAAAGAGCGATATTGCGGCCTCTCTAGCTGGTCCCCGTAGACATCTTCTTAGTCGCGTCAAGTTCTCGGTCTTAGTGAAGTGACAATGTGTGTCTCGGTAGGCAGCTCTAAATGCCAGCCATTCATTGCTTGCCCCACTGAAGGATGGCAAGTCTTGAATAAATTTTGATAGAGGATGCGATGATGTAGCTCGCGCGACTTCATTTAAAGCCGCGGCGAGCGCTGCCACATCTACCATCTGTGGCGTCTGAGAAGGTAAACGTCGATCGAGTAACTCCCCAGGATGCAATTCAATATCATCTTTCTGATGACTACTATAAATATTGTGGTCAATGGGTTCGCCTATCTTTGGTTGCGTCTCAAGCCAGCTTTTAACCAGAATAGACTTATCTTTCTCTGCACCGACACCACTTTCATCATCGTCAGCCACACTAGACTGCGCCTCGATTCTGGCTACCTCGGCTTCAGCGAGGGCAGTAGCCGCCCGCGCTTCTTCCAACTTTGCCTTGGCGAGTCGTTCTAACGCCTCTGCACGTTGAATGCTGTTCTTTGAGTGACCTGACATCTTCGATCGGCTTCGTAATGACTCGTTACTCTTTTTACCCCGCACTTGTGTCATAGGTGTACTCGGAATAGGTATGGTCGCATCTAGTACTGGCGCTAGTTGTGGTCCGGTGACCAGGTCCACTTCGTGTGGATCTGGCTCAATCTTCATGCCCTTGCGCTTAGAAGATATTGATCGCGTAATCGGCATTTTTAAATTAAAGCTCGACCCTACACTTCACTAGTATATGTACCGATAAAATTACACACAACTCAAATTACACACACAGGTAGTTCACACACTTTGGTACTATTTACACAACAAGCACATTCGTATGTGACGTATTAAAATATTTACCGAACAATTTCACACAAATAACAATTTTAATTCACACTTACAACTTACACAACGAATTTACAAATAATAATATATTTTTTCACGAGCACTATTTGTAACGCACATTAATTTTACACTATACTACAACACTAAATTTACATAAAATAATAACGTTACACAAAAATAAATATTGCATGGCACATCACTATTCACTACAATTACACAAACAAATTTGTAACACGCATTTACACTTAACACATATGAACGATATAACTTTACACACAAACAATAATTTTACACGATGCACATTTACAATAAATACATTTACACTCAGATATAAAAATAAAAGTATTAAATGAAAGTTACGAAAACAAGTACGAACGTCGTAATACCGAAACAAAAGGGTACTATATATATTTAATACCGATATAATTATTAAATAAGACACTTTAATACACTATTATATAATAAATAAGCCGCACGAAACGAACACTAACACTATATTTTAACGTACAACACTTTAAACGAATTCACAATCAAAATAACAAATAAGTCGTACGAAAAATCACTACCGCAAACACTATTACCAAAAAACTCGATGCACCTTTTATTACACGAAACGAAAACACTACACGAAACAATAAACGAACTAATCCGGTCGTAAGGATCAAATATTACGAATAGGCTGCTGGTTTTAGGAGTTTTTCAATAAAAGATGTTTCAGTTTTCAAATAATGGCGCGGGCGGCGGCAGGGCAAGCGCGAATCTCCGAATCATATTTTTTTTTTCTTAAATCGAAACAAAGGCGGGAATCAAAACGAAAAGACGCGGGAGCGCTGCCCGCTACAGCGCGCAGCGACGCGATTGCCACAGAGTACATTGCGTTTTGCTCTGCCGTAGTCCTCACTCAACTTTATTAGTCTATGCAATTATTACGTTATTTTAAGTTTTTAAATTTAGATTTAAATAGATGTCGTGCACACCACCCATGGATATCTGTGATAGATTACAGATAATATCACTATCTTGACTAAGGTTGCCACAGATGCGTTGATACCCCTAAGGACTAAGTTGGAAAGCCTAGGATATATGTCTCCCTTACTACACTCTTTAAACCAGAACAGCAGCGCTTAACATTGCTGTTATGAGACAGAAATAGGGTCTTTTTCTGGGGTAATGCCGAAATCGAACTACAAAAGGTTTTACCATCTTCATGTTACAATAAAAATTGAATACTAGAACTTTCTTACCGGAAGATTCTTCGCTCAAAACGTCAAAGGCCTCAACAATTTTATGAGACATTGTAATAATTAGGGATTATCATAACTCAAAGCTTCATGACGATTTTCATTAATTTATTTTCTGAATCAAAAACATAACCTCTAATTATCAACAGAATGACATTGACATTAACATAATTGACACATCGATTTGTTACCAGTCACGAAAATTTTAAACACAAAATTAAAAATGGAACAGATTTGTCGAGCATAACAAATAAAACAGGTTTCATAAACTTCTTTCCAAGATTTAAATATATTTCATAGGCATAGGCTTTTTCAATATTCCTTTGATGGGTGGTCCACTCATATCAACTTGCGGTGATTTCGGAAAAGGCGGTGGCTCTAATGGCGCAGAAGCGTCCTCTACTGGCGAAGTTGGGGATTTCGATCGCCAAAATGCTCGAGGCATAAATATGTAAGAGGAATCCACAGCAGTCACTAGAATAAACAAAAGAATTTGAAATGAAAATTTGAATTAGAAATGAAAAATGAAAATTAAATATCGTAATAATATCCAATGGTATAGTAGTGCCGCTATTTTTTTAAAGGCAGCTTTAAACCAATTAATTCAAAACGAATATAACGAATACATGGGAATTGTTTAAAATATTACTTACTTTTCGGTTTTTGGTTAGAAAATTCCGAAATAGATAAAGCACTCTGAGCTCTTGGGCCAGGTAGCATGTTTAATTCGAAGAAATCATCAGCTCCTTGCTGAGTTAAACTTAGTTTGTGTTTCTGATTAAGTTGACGAAGACGTACAGCCTTATCAAAGCTTTGAAGGAAGGTTTTCGAAGTATTGTGAATTTGTGTACCATCCAAGATTCCTGCAAAGAAAACAGTAGATAAAGGTACATGCGTAGAGCGCAACATTCAGTGACAGTTTAGTTATGAAATATACTTAGAACCCTTATTGCGTATAAATCGATGTTTTACTGTGTCCTGCAGAAATTGTAAGTCTAGTATGATGTTTAAATACATGCTTTGTAGGTCTTGGTACATACTTAATTGAGCGCATCTTGCAATGATCGTTTCTTTGTACCGATGTTTCTTAGTCATTGGGCTTCCTGTAAAATTAACATCTACTAGGCAAAGTAGTGTGCAGAGATTATCAGCTGTAACCTTTGAAAAGAGAAGGATAAAAAATTATAATACATGTATAAATCAAATATGAAAAAAAAACTCAATACAAATTATAGTTATAGAATTTTATAAGGCAGCTCTAATTGCGATTGGCTAATTTTAGGCCGATGGAAGGCAAATTCTTGATTAAACCTTCAAAATCGATTAAATTCCCAGAATGTGATGTTTTGCGAAGGAAAAGTCGCTAGTACTTAATAAGATCATCAAAGCACGTGTTGCTATATACATCGTAAATTTTAACCTACCTCAACATTTTCAAAGTGGTTTTTCTTTGCAATTAAGACTTCCAATCTCCGCAAAGGTTTTACCCATGATATATCTGATATTTTATTTTCGGACACATCTAGAATTCTCAATGATGCCTGCAATACAAGAAATATTTCTTGATTTCTCTATGTACTTACATTTACTTATTTGGGGAATTATATTTTACAGTTTCGTTACATACTGTTTTATTAAACATGTCAACATGTTCAATGAAATAATGGAATGATATTTAGCGGCTACTTACACCAATGGCTATCATTGTCCTAGGATCAAAGCATAATGGATCACTATCATCAATATTCTGCTTTTCGATGTGCAATTCTTCTAAATATTTTAAGCATTCTAAGTTTTCGACGACGCTTATGCGGTTATTGCTCAAGTACAATTTTTTAAGCTTTGTTAGTTTTTCTAGACCTTCGATTTTATTAATCCTGTTCCATTGCAAATGCAAATGTGTTAAATTGTATAAGCTATCTAAGTTTTCTATTTTCCATATGAAATTATTGTGAAAATAAGCGTATATGATGTGACTTGAGTGCTTGGGTTTAGGCTGTAATATAGGTAAAATGTTTATTTAATAGGTATAATAACGTTCCGATAAATAATTAATTTATTATTATATACACTTACTATTTCTGTAAGAGATTTTTCGTACATGAACAAGTGAGTTTGTCTCTCAGTTTGATTGAGTTTCTGTTTTAATATTTTTCTTGCCTGCTTACGCAATTGCGCTTCGTTCTGTTTTAATTCCGCTAATTTTGTGGCATTTTCCATTAACATAACTGTTTTTTTGTCTTTTAACATGATCAACACATAAATTAAATAACAAATACTGAAATCGATCAAATAGATTCGAAAAATCCGCTGTTCTCAGGAATAAAATTGAAGCGTTGTCATGGTTACGCTTCATGATCAAAAAATAATGGCAAAAGGTTAGTGTTAGACACTTAAACAAGGTTTTACGGTTAATCTAAAAAACTATGTTGTTATAATAATGGCTTAGATTTTTCTTATTATGATTAAACTAGTGATATTGTTCATAATTCGATGTGGACACCCTATAATGTGTGTACACATGATATTTAATGTTTTTATGTTTATCTGTGGTTGACAGGCCAAAAAGATAGAAGGCATGGCCGTGAAACAATAAAAAAAAGAAACAATATCTGCCAACTTTTTGTTTATATATTATTGTCAATGTCATATTTTAGTGAACTCTGATTGTTTGAGATTGCTATTTTATTTATTGTAGCACGACAACGAAACACAGTAGTTCCTTAAGTGTATACCTAAACAGCCTATTTCACTCACATCGCAACCAACCCTAACAACATGGGTGAACGATACAACATTCATAGTCAGTTGGAGCATTTACAGAGCAAGTACATTGGCACCGGTCACGCAGACACTACGAAGTACGAATGGCTGACCAACCAACACAGGGATTCTTGCTGCAGCTACATGGGACACCCGGACTTAATCAGCTATTTTGCGATCGTGGAGAACGAATCTAAAGCTAGAGTGAAGTTTAATTTGATGGAAAAGATGCTGCAGCCGTGTGGGCCGCCGCCAGAAAAGCCCGAAGATTAACACTATAGGTTATATACTAATTGTAGGTAGGGTGCCAAACGTACTATAATATATAGTATTGTACTATATTTTGGGACACCGTACTATATACTGTTGAAGAAATATATAGTACACCAAAATACTATATTTCAGTACAATGGATCAATGTTTATATTTTACTACACTTAAACTAATAAAATAAAAAGGTCCCGCAATTTTTGAACGCGCCTTTCGTTTGACAGTCGTAATGTGCGTGTAACCGAACGCGTATATTAGG
>DWOA01000127.1:0-10541 GCA_018250715.1 Telegonus anausis annetta | reverse complement strand
AACACTTAAAACTACTATTATTAGGCAGAAATAGGTATGGCGGTGGTGACACCTATTATTAAAGAAATATTAATATGTTATAGACTTTATAGTTAATTACCTTATAAAATAATTACCATTAAGTATAGATTTTAATTTTTGATTACATACTCTCTCATAATGATACGATGTCGTGATATCTAGAGCATACATATATTATCCTACTAGCTGTACCATGCGCGCATTGCTGTTGCTATGCCACCAACTAAAATACATTTGAAGGAAAGACATTCGTCGTACCTACTCAAACATTCGTTAGCATATGCACAACAACTTTGCTACAGATCATCGCATGCTTAAAAGCATAGTTTACGATTTTATAAAGGATATATAATATACATAACATTCATTTTATATACTAAGACTAGAGAGTATAAATATTCAAAGATTTTAATGTTCAGTTTTAATCAACCTGTACTGTGACTCAGATAATATCAGATGAACCCTTATTAGCTAACCTATATGTACATGAATGACGACATTAAAAGAACCCTGGAAAACAGAGACAGTAATATAAGAAAATAACGAATATTAAGTTAGGCTATAATAAAATAATAATAAATGCGTTAGATCCCAATTATTTTGCTTAATTTTTCAATAACTAGTAATTTTTTTAATGAAATAAATATAATAGCTATAGTAACAACTGAAGAGATAATAATACAAAATATAATTAAATATTGTAATGAAAACTATTTCTTTTTCTCAAAGTAACTTCTGAATTAATTGGAAAAAATATATCCTAGCTTATACATTATTTACAACACGGCATTTTACAATAAACAGTGAAATAAATTCAAAATGCTTTGCACAGCTTCAAACGCTTTAGTTTTTTGCATTTGCTTTCCTCTTTGCTTTACCACATCTTCTGTTCCGCTAAAAGTTAAACGTCAGAGTGGATAAGTAACTTATGTTTACTTTATAACAGTTTTTACGTATTTCAATGATCAACGTACTACACTAAAACTTATTAAACTACGTAGAACTATATTTATTGCAGAAAAAAATGTTAATCATACCCTTTATTTTTACAGATTCGGCAGACTCAGTGGAGACCGCACCAGTCAACGAAGAGCGACCACTAAGACATTTAGACCCGATCCCAAAACGTTCAGAGGCGTACAAACGCGCAGACGAACCGACGTTTCTAGAACAACATGTAACAAAATCAAACCACGCACCACATTCCCCTATAATCATCCCGTCATCAAACCCCCTTTCAAGAGTGACCACTTCAAGACCGACAGAAGCTTTATCAAGTCTCTACCAGCCTATTAGAGTGTATCCGTATTATACACCGGGATATTTAGCATTCCAACCACTTTTGCATATTAGTGCAATCCAATCGACTCCATCCACAAGACAGCCAGAACCATCTTCAGTGATCTCTCCGCCGGGTTACGTACCATATTCAATGCGTCCGGAAGCGCAATCAGCCACCACACAGGTACCCTCCTCGCCTCCTTTTTCGAACGTACCTCAGCCATCTCCGTCTATGTCTTCAATATCAGCTCTCTCGTCAGCGGTCCCAAGGTCCACAGTATCTATGGTACCTGTGCCAATGCTCTCTACGACTTCAGACATATCTACCACATCATTTTTGATAGTGCAATCTGGTCAGCCTGAGGAACGTACGCAATCTATGCTATTAAATCAATCTAAACCTACAGACTCATCTAAAGAAGATTATGATCAATCTGCGCATACAGCAGATGACCCTACCGATTTAACAAAGCAACGACTAACTACTGATGACGCTATGCATATTTCAAGAAATCTATCGAGACAGGAATTCAATTATGAAAAATCTACGCATATACCGACGACGCTGGTAGAATCGCGGAAAGAACGGTTACCTAATGAAAATGTTACGTGTATGCCAAGAATCATAGAATCGGAAGGGAGCTTAAACTTTGAACAACGGCTGACAATGCCAACGAAATCGGCCGAAGAGCGATTACCCTTTGAACAGAATAGGCATTTCTCAACGGACTCAAATGAATCGGGGAAACAGCGATTTTCTTCTGACGATTCAAAGCGTACGTCTGTATCGACAGCATGCTCTTCGAATGAGCAATTAACAGTATTAAAACAACAATCGATATCGTCGATATCACCAGTGCGTTCATCGCAACAGTATAGGTCGTCAGGGTCCAATTCAAACGAATCAGCAACCATAGAAAAAAGTAAGTCATATATGACGGTACAATCAGAACTAACAACTCGTCAGCCGCCATTAAAACATTCTGCTTTGTCAATGATTGCCAAACCTTCAGAGCCAACGGTAACACGTAGGTCATCAGGACATGTTGAACGAGCAATATATACAGAGAAGCCAATAGAACAGATGTCGACAACCCAATCAGAGGCAATGTGCCAGACACCATTAGGTACTATTTCACCTGTATCGAGTGTGCGTACGGATTCATTGCTAGAACGGATTATAACAGAATATTCTATTCCAACACTATCGAGTATGCAATTAGATCCTGCAATGCACCAGATGATGATGAAGCAATCAGAGTCAACGCAGCCTTTCGATTATTCTATGTCATTAACGTCAAATAATTCAGTGACGCAAAGAACGGCGTTAGATCAATTAATTTCTAAACCAGCAGAATCTTCAATACAACAAACGTCATTAGAACCTAAGTCATCATTTCAAACAACACAAACTATAAGATATTCTCAATCCTCAAACCCTATGACTAGCCAAGCTAACTTAACTAAGACATCAGATAAACGTATGACAGACAATGCATCACTTATACCTTCAAACCAAACGGATAGATCAACTCAATGTACACCATCGGAGTCTTCCAGGCACTTATCGTCAGAATATTGTACAGAGTCGGTACCATCGACATCGCCAGGACTGCTGGAACATTCCAGGCGCAAAGAGTCCTTACTACAGAGTAAGTCGTTTGAAGAAGCGTCATCCTTGCCGTCAATTCAATTCAGTCATTCAGTGCCACAGATGCCTCACGAAGATTCTATACAGTCAATGATAACAGAATCTTCAATTCAACGGACACCATTAACGTATTCTACATCAATAGTAACAACAGAATGTTTAATGGATTGTGAGCCATCAGATAATTCTACGTCATCAATTTCGACAAAACACTCCGCGCCAACAATGCACGGATTGTCATTACGTCATTCTTTATCCACAATCCCAACAATGGTACCCGCGGAATCAGTGCAACATATGTCATTTGAAAACACTGTACCGTCATTGTCAAACCAATCAGAGTCTATGATACAACGGATGTCAATAGAACATTCCACGTTATCAGAGCCAACAGAATCTTCTATGCAACCAATAAAATCACCAAAGCTATGGAGACCTGTAGAACATTCTGTGTCGTCAATGTCGCCAACACAATCTGAGTTATCAACACAAAGGATTCTATTTGAACAGTCTTCAAGCTCAACTTCAACGACACTAACAGAGGCATCAGTGACAAATAAGACGTTTGAAAAACCATATCTATCCATGGCGTTAACTCAATCCGAGCCTTTAAAGCGACGGATACTAGCACATCATTACTTGCCAACAGTGATAGTGCAACCCACAATGCAACAGAAGCCACTAAATGCCTCTATCTTATCAGTCGAAACAGAAATTTCAAATCAGGATATGCCTCTAGAACATTCTATATTACCAACACCCATGGAGACTGAAACACAAGACATACCATTAGACTCTGATGTAGAAGAATATACATCGGAGCCACCAGTATCTTCTTCAATACAAAGGATGCTACTAGAAGATTCTATACCACCAGTACCTGTAGAACCTGCAATGCACCGGGTTCCAATAGATAGACCTAAATTACTAGTGCCAGAATACTCTCCGGTGCAACGATTACCATTAAAACATTCTGTATTATCGGAACCAACCTACTTCTCAATACAACAGATGCCTGAAGAACATCTTAGGCCATCAATAGACTCTTCGATACAACAGATGCCTCAAGAACATCTTAGGCCATCAATAGACTCTTCGATACAACAGATGCCGGAAGAAAATCCTAAGTCATCAATATCAGCAGACTTTTGCCAGCAGCAGACCATGCAACATTATACGACGTCAGTGATAATAGGCTCTACGATGCAACGAATGCCATTAGAATACACTACAGAATCCGTACCAACAATACAACTGGAGCCATCAGTTCAAGAATCATACCCTACCTCCTCAACCACATGGATCCCGACAGAATCATCAGAGCACCTTAAATCGATAATACTTACGTCATCAGCTACGTCAGCGGCTACTTTACCTGATACATCCATGACACCGATACATTCTAGGTCATTAATATCACAATCACAGCCAATGACAACTACGCAAAAGATACCGATAGTACAACCAATGAATGAAAATGAACTGTATAGGCCACCTATACAACTGACATCAATAGCGCAAGCTCATTCCATAGCCTCAATGCAATCTGTTCTAAAATTATCATCAGGGGAATCAATAGCAATGCCCGGAATACATTTGATACAACCTATACAGTCAGTATCAAATATTCCGTCCGAGCCGACCACCACGACGGTCTCACACATGCCATTAATGCAGTCTATGCCATATTCATCGGAGATGTCAACGGACCCATCGATTTTGAAAATGCACCCAATACAAGCAGCCCAATCAGTACTGATGTTGCCAAATATGATTACGGAACAACGTTTAGAGTATATGCCACAGCGTTTCGTACAATCTATACCAATAATGCCATCGGAACAACCAAACGCATCAATGCAACAAATGCATTTATTACAATCTGGATCATCAATACCAGGTGCAAATAGTACATCTGACCCGTATATGACATCTATCTCGCATATACCAATAGTACAGTCTGTGCCTCAATTACCTGTTGTACCATCGGAGCAAGAAATGCAATGCATGTCAATGTTACCAAAAATGGCACCCATAGCTGCAAGAACTGCAATGCAAGCTATGCCATTGATACCTCAAGAGCAATGTGTGCCACAAAGGTCCTCACTGGCATATGAGACTCCACCATCAATGCAACACATGCCAACTATATCATCAGACACGTCTGTGGCATCAAGACCGCAAAACCTGACAGAGCCGCCAGTGCAACAGTGGGCATTTGTTCAGTCTGTACCATTAATGGCGCCTATATCAGAGCCAAATATGACGTCATTAGCACAACCGACCCTATCCACGCAGAACTTACCGCGAGAGAGTTTCGATAGAGAGGATTCGATGGAATTAGCACAATTTATGGCGTCAAGATTTCCCAAATCACCAGTGCCACGATCAAGAAATGAAAAGATTTCAGAGCCAAGTCTAGATTCAGTGAAGACAATACAATTAAGAGCCACAGCGCCTTCAGAAGCATCAGTATCCCAAATGCCATCATTAGCATCGTCACCGATAATGTTTATGGACGATAGTGACGCGCAAAGTGAAGAAAATGCGCTGTTTATAGACGATCAGTCCCTGCCAGAAACTCCAAATTACCCAGAATTTCAAGATAACAATATGCGCGATGTAATTTCATCTGGCTCACCTTCTAAAAATGAAGAATTTGAATTTACTACGAATACTATATCACCAGTTCAGGAAACAGGTGGTACTGTAATAAAATCCCTTACAACCCTGAAGGATATTAAACGTAAATCTTTAGAGAAATTAGATTTTAAAACCAACATGCCAATGAGCAATGTTAATCATAATGCATTAACGAAACCAGCTTTACCTAAACTTGAAATACAAAGTAACGTTGTTATAAAGCCTGCTTCAGAGGAACACTGTTATAGAAATTTGCTACCACCTGGTGGCAATACTCTTACTACGTTAATAAGCGCTGCAGAGGCAATAGCTATAAATGATAAGCAATTGCAAAATGAATCTAAAAGAGACGATCCAAAAGAAGTCAACCCTTTTTCTCAGAATATAAACTCTCCACCTCGTCTACCTAAACCAATGTCACCACCACTTCCTTCCTACGTAGATACAATAAGAACAAACTTTCAAAGCCATTTATCTGATACATCGTTTAGTCAAAAGAGAAATCAATTATTCCACGGCAAGATCAAAAGGTCCGCTCATAAAAGAACCTTACTTAATTTTAAACAACGGAAACAACAAGTCATACAGCGCACCACTTTTGATCCAGAAAACATAAAAACCTCACCGAAATTTCCGAGTCAAATGGAAAGAGATGACGACGATGATGAAATGTATGTTGAAAATACACCAAGAGAAGTAGTTTCACTTAAACGGCTTTACCATCCCAGTTACGACGAAACTGATTTTGAGAATTTGATCGCAGAAAACCAAATATATGGCAACAAGATAGTCGTCAAGGAAAAATTGCAGGGCATATCAAAAGAACAAGACTTGAGAAATAGTAATGATACAGTTAATAAACTAGTGCACGCAGAAACGAAAAATGCTACTCTGCAGTCAAATTTAGTATATTTGGGTAACCTACAACTCCCTACGAGTGTGGTAATGGGTAAGAATAATGGACGAGCTTATTTGGATCTTGACAGAGAGAATAAAATAATATCAGACGCAAATACAACGATTGAAATATACGGTAATATAAGACCTGTCACTGATCCTGTTGTCACATCTACGAACTCTCAATCACTACTTGTTAGTGAAGAAAACCAAGTATTTAAACCGTATAACGTTATAAATCAAAATGTAACAATAGATTCGAATGTGTTTGATCAACGGCCCGATTCTGTAAAAGTAAATATAGAAAACGAATCCATAAATAACCCTATAGCAAGCGGGCAAAACAATTATTCAAAAATATACCACCTAAATGTACACAGTAAACCTGATGATACTGAAGTGTCTCCTTGTCCCCTGCTAAGTGCCCCGTCACCAAGTATATCCCCGACAGAGGAAATTAGTACGTTAGATTTATACGAAAAACGAAAAAGGATGCGAACATTAAATAATTCATCAACTCGTAACACCAAAGAAACTCATAAAATCGAAGCTAAGAAGAGTTTGAAAACGTTAAAAAAGAATCGTTACGTTATAACTCCAGACAAAATAAAAGACGAGGTGTTCAAAGAATTTGTCAGTTCCAAACCTAACAGTAGAAATGCAGGCAGTGATGTAGAAACCGATTACGAAGAAGATGATTTGAAAGAATATGAGAAAGTAATAAAAAGTTTTGGTCCGAATGAGGTAAAACACGTTTCAGAAAAAGCTAATTTCCTCGCAATGTTTCAACTAAGTACAAGTAATGCATCTGGAGGTGAGTCTAGTCCTAATTTTTACTTAATTACGACAGTTTTTTAATTTTCTTATGTTTTGTGATCAAGATGTTTTATAATTATTTAATTACTCCGATCACAAGTCGGTCGGTGTTACGTTGGGTCCCATCCAAACACTTATCAAACAGAAGTAAAATTTATCATTGTCATTGGCTTGATTTTTTAATTTACTTGAAATTAGCCACATTACAGAAAAATATATTATTTGATAAAACTACTTTGCGTTGCGAAAAGCCTATTGATCAACTATTTTGAAAAAAAAATGTGTTCGTAGATCCTATAGTTTAGCGGAATTTTTAATCTAGATTTTCCAAAAAAATACCATAAACCCAGATAACTTAAGAACCATGTAAAATCGGCGGACATTCATAGGAGATAGGGGTTAGACGGATAGGTATTGAGGTCCTCTATCTCCCTGCCACCGATTATCTTGTGATCGTGTATATAAGAAGCGAATTTCTTCGGTTCGATGCAACTCGACTCGGCGAGCCTAGTAGTCGCGTGCCTTACTATAAACTGTATTTAATTTTAATTCCAGGTGAAGTATTCGATACTAAAGAGAAAGTAATCGGCCGGAAAGAAAATCACATCATAGATATCACAGATTTCACAGACAAAGATGCATCAATACTTGTCTGTGATGAAAGCTTCGACAAAATCATAGAAAAAGAAGTTCCAAGAAAATTATCTCTAAAACCATCTCGACTCATTTTGGACTACTTAAGTCAAAAAGACATTAATGATAATGAAGCTTCTCTTCATAGGAAAAAAGAGTTTTTAAGAGAGCTGGATTTAACGCATCTAACTCCAAAGGAGAAAGAAGGTAATTGACATTTATCTCTAATGTGATACAATTGGAAAGTACAGTTTTTCTTTAACAAATAAAAGAATTCATTTAACTCTGCTGAGCAAAGTTTATAAAGTAATAATTTCATTTTTATTGTCGTCAACCATTATCGTCCCACTGCAGGGTCAGGGTCTCCCTTCGCTGAGCGGGATTTAGGCCTTAGTCCACCCCGCTGGCCAAGTGCGAATTGGTAGACTTCACATACCTTTGAGAATGTTTATTAAAAAGTGAATAAAAATATTCGCCATATAACACAAAAAAGGCTCGGTTTTGAATCACCCATATATCGATATCACTGATTGTTTAGGATTAGTCAGATTTGCTGAATGATCAACAAAGCTGCAAAGCAGCTTAAATAAGATGGCAGACAGTACCAGGATAACATTTTTAGTTTTATTGGTTATTGAATATTGCTAAAGTTACAAGATATTTTAAAGACTTACATCATCTCCGTTTTGAAAAGTTTTTATTTAACTTCACTTGTATGTACGACTATATCACGGTATTTTGCAAAATAAATTTAACTTACAGATGAGATGAGATATAATTATGTATATGGATGGGCATCGGCAGCCATTGACATTGAGAAATAATCACCTCACTTGGTAGACGCCAAGCAGTCAAAAACTAATATTTCAAACTTTTTTATTTAAACACGAGTACATATACATATGTATGTATGTGTATCTATTTAATACCATATTTGATATGTGGTATTAAATACATTTTTTAAAATATTTTTCATTCAAATTTCAATCAGGGCGTTAGCGATAACCACCGACCATGCTCCGGGACGTGTTAAAATATATAATTCTTTCAATTTCAGCTCGCGAAAGAGTCTGGCAAGTTATCATTAAGGAACGGGAAAGAAGAAATCACCCTCAAATATATGAAAACGTATTCAAAAGACCACGAATGTATTCAAAGAAAACACGAATAAGCCCTAATTCCGACTTACAAATGTTGAAACAAATCAAAAACTCGGTGAATGAAAATAACAACTTGATCAAGAAACGACTAGATCCGTCGTGTCAGACTCAGGGAGATATAAAATCGTTAGCTGAAAAGAATTTCTCAGAACTAGATCGGCTTTCGAAGATGGCTGACTGGAGTGTCAAACATTACAAAGGCCAAAATACGAGAAAAAGAGATTTGAACCCTGGGTTCGACAGCGAAAACATTATAAAAGTATCACCAAAGCTTGACCCACCGAAAACATACCAAAATATTAATATACCAAATATTTCCAAGACGATCTCGTTAAAAACGACATCTGAACCATGTAAAGTGATCACAACACAGGCAACTTCCATGAACGAACCGGAGAATAACGCGGCAGGAATGGAAGAAATGATTAGAAACGCAATAAGTAAAGCTAGAAAAATGAAACTAACTGACAAGCCAAATTTTCCGGGAGTTGACGATATTATGAAGGTTTATACGGATTTTAAAAAAGGTTTGTATCTCATACTTTCTATTAATAATATTACAGTACGAGTGACGGCTTACTTACATGTTATTATGAGGCGACCATCTTAGTCCTCGGAAGTCCCAACACATCTGTGATTCAATACAGATAGAACCCTTGTTTTATATGAAATTGCTTATGCCCATAGACGGCACTGAACACTTACTATCGGGCGAACTGCGCGATCGTTTCCTACTTTTACGTTATAAAAATTAGCCCCTTTATATTTAATGTGTTGTTACCACGGTGGCGGCTCTGTAGATTGAGCGGTACCACCTCTAACTTTTCAATAAGGAGTGGACTGTTTAATGTATTTGTGAAAATATCACTCAATCCTCATCACAGCAGAAAGAAACATTATACCAACCTTGTCTCCCAAGTAGATCAGCGGACGATCGCGTCGGGAGAGACACGCACGGCTCTGTCACGGGCCTTAAAGTAGTAGGCACGGCCTGTCCTTCCTGAAAAGTAGTCTGCACTTCACTAGACACACGCGGTAGCACGACTTGTCCACGGAAGATACAATGAACTTCACAATATTATACAAAACACATAGGGTATAGGCTATACCCTATGTGTTTTGTATACTATACCGTATAGCGTATATGACCCTCGCCCAGCACAAAACGATGATTAAGTGGTCGCAAGAAGTGACGCAAAACATCAATGTTGGTGGAGAATTAGTTCTACCCACCTACATGCTAACAAATTCGAACAGCGTTATAATACGGCTCAAGAAATAGGATCCTGCGACAAATGGACAGAAAATCTTTTTAATAATAATTTTCCATTTTAACCAAAGAGTTTTACCTAATTCGTTGTTTCGAAAAAAGTAAGAAATGATTACCTATGTACAATTTTTATTGAAAAAAATATTTACTTATTATACAACTATCGTAT
>DWOA01000126.1:0-10551 GCA_018250715.1 Telegonus anausis annetta | reverse complement strand
TGCTATTTATATTATACTTTTTTTTTCAAAATAGATCACTATGTTTTTCACATTTAAAGGATATAGTTTTTAGCAAAAACTTTGTATTTTGTTCAAATACTAAAATAAAATATTGTGCTATGTTATGTTAATGTTTATGTATTTATTACAGCCTAAAGAATTAGAAAAATTAGAAGAGGCTAAGCTGAAGGCAAAGTTTCCAAATGCAATGTTGGGTAGGGGACCAGGAGGCCATTCTGCATTCTTACAAAAAAGGCTAGCTAAAGGCGTAAGTAGTTTTACCATAATTATAGGAAGAATGTTGCTTTTGATATGAAAAAACTTACAGTTCTGAATTTAGATGGGACTTTAATTCAAATGCTAACAGGGAATCAGGGCATTATAGCTGTCTGGATTCCATTTTGTATCATGTATTTGTATAATTGAAATAGCATTAGTGCACACAATTCTTCTCAGATAGTATGTTGCAACTGCCATGGAAATGTATTATTAACCTTAGTATTAGCAATATGTACTAGTACCACAAGTATAAATTTAATTTTCCAGCAAAAGTTTTTCGATTCGGGCGATTATCAAATGGCAAAGCAGCGGCCGGGCAACCTGGCCGCGCCGTTCAAGGCGCCGGCCGCGCCCGCCAAGCTGCCCACCGGCGACGCCATCCCCACGCCCGACACCGTGCCGCTGCGCAAGACCTCCATCATCCAGCCCAAGTTCCAGCCGCCCAGCCAGACCTCCTAGCCGAGCCGCCGCTCCAGAGGCCCCGACGAACTAACGCCGCAATGCATTAGCCATTCTTCATCGCATTTTATCGCCCGCCGCAAAAGAGGACTGACTTATGAGCTGCAGGGTAGTGCTTGAAATATCAATATAAACATTGATTCTTTGAAGAGGTTATTAACTATCTTCCAAGAATCAATTTTGCTGGTCAAGGAGCTGCACTCGCTAATATTAATTATACTTTGTTTCCTTTTTTTATTTGTATCAATACTCTTTTGCGGGGCGATCTCAGGTAAAACGATATCAGGTTTCAATTTAATCTTATTCACTTCAAGCTGAGACGAATAAATATGGAAATCAGTAGATTTGATAAGACAGCCCTTGCTTACTGTAAGCAGACCTGTATGACTGAGTTTAATTGCTGTAACTTGATCTTCACATAATATCTTAAAATTGCAGTTATTACAGCAAAAATAAAAATATGTATTAAGCTTCTTAGTAGGGACAAATATATTTTTGCAAGTACTGATGGTAGTTCTGCAGCTTCCAGACTCTTCATTCTTCTCACACAAACTCTTGTCACTATTCATATGATAGATAGGCTTCTTGAATCGACACAACACAGTATCTAAATCTCGTTGAATGCAGTCGTGCAAATCAGTAAGTGATATTGTAAGAAATGAATCTTTATTCATATTCATAGCTAAACATTCGCTGATAGGTACGATGCTGATCATATTGCTTCCGGATTGTTTAGGTATAGGAATTACTTTAAGTACATCGTAATGATCGCGGGTTACTAATGGGATTCGAATTTCAAAGATGAGAAATGACTTTGATAGACGTGCTTTTACGTTAAGTAGTTTATATAGGTGTGATAAATTCGCGTATTCAGTAGGTAAAGATAGGTCTTTAGGGATTTGAGCAGATATGACAGATAACTCTTGTTGCATTTGCTCGGGGGTTAGAAGATGAATGTTAAACTTTCCATGAAACAGATCAGTGATAGTATCCAGAAGGTAAGCTTGAATAACCTTCAACTGGTTTAATATGTTAGTAGTAATCATCGCCGACAAAGTAAATTCATTGATATATGAGCTATCCCTTAGGTCCATTTGTACAGAGTTGATCGATTTTTGGAGATTAACTACCTTTTCGTTGACCACCTTGTTATGTTGCTCCATAACAGATTCTATTCTTTTGATAAGATTAAACTCTGATTCTACTACCGATGTCTGATTCCTCCATAATTTTGCAAGATGTCTTTGATTTTTTCTAATTAACTTGATATCTTCTTCATATTTCTCCGCAAAATTGTTGTCCAATATCCCAAATAGTGAATTAGCGATGCTACCTACTCCGTTGATAAGACCACGGCGCTTGCGTGCGCCCTCGTCGCTATGCTTATGTAGCAAAATTCTGTTATAATGTTGTAGCTCCGACCGCTCGTGGTTTAATTGAAACATGATACTTTCGCATTGTGAATGGTCTTTTATCTTTGAACAGATGGTTTCTAGGTATCGCATGTACTTTGTTGATGCGGCAACACCGTCCCAGTATGGAATTAAATCATAGTAGACGATCAGTCTCCATTCATCTGCTATCAATTGCATGTTTACAATTTTATCAAAAAATAAGCCAGTATTGTTTTGAAGTTTACTGATAGTGTATAGTCCGTGTGTATTTGAAATAAGGGTTATAAAAAATAATAATATGGATGTCGCAACTGTAGCAAAATTATATTTTCTATTTCCACTTCTTGCACGTTTTTTCTGCTCTTTCTCTTCATGCTTAATTTCCTCTTCTGATGATGATGGTTGACTGTTGATAGGAAGGATTGATAGTTTTACAATAGGTCTCTTCATATAACCACTCTTGGTTTTTAATGTTACAACTCGCACATAGCCGTCCTTACCGGGGTGTAGTTCTACTACGCGACCTAGGGCCCACTTTCCTGGAGGAAGGTTGCCATCATTAATGAGAACAATATCATTTAACTTGATGTTTTCCTGGGGTTTCCGCCACCTGCTTCGTGCTGATAGATTTGTGAGGTATTCTTCTTGCCATCGTTTCCAAATATCATTAAATATTTTTTGAGTTAGGTGCCACCTAGTTCTAAGGTCTCTCTCGGTTTCGTAGATTGATAATATTGGGCCGCTTGATAGGAAATGTGAAGGGGTGAGGTAGTTTAAATCCTCTGTATCTTCTGTTAGAGGACACAGTGGCCTTGAGTTTAGACATGCCTCAAGCTGAGCTAAAAGAGTGCTAAATTCCTCATATGTGAGTTTTTGATCTCCAATGACCCTCTTTAGATGGAACTTGAGGCTCTTTACTGCTGCTTCACAGAGACCGTTTGCTGACGGCCAAGATGGTGCATTGAAGTGCCATGTTATACCCATATCAACTACTTCCGAGTGAAACTTGCTGTCAAAGACCTTAAAAAGCTCTTCGTATTCTAGCTGTAACACCTTGTTAGCTCCGACAAAATTGGTACCATTATCACTGTAAATGTGATATGGCTTGCCTCGGCGAGCAGTCATTCTTCTTAATGCTGCTATAAATGCAGTGCTTGTCAAGTCAGATACCAATTCTAAATGTATAGCTTTAGTTGCCAAGCAAGTAAATACAGCAACATAACCCTTCGTAGTTTTAATACCACGTCCAACATTGGCTTTGATAAAAACGTGACCCGTATAGTCCACTCCGACATGAGAAAAGGGTCTTGATGGGTTTACCCTAGCTGCTGGTAAATCCCCCATAATTTGATAGTGTTTGCTGGGTGCTTGTCTCCTACAAGTGATACAATGACGTAATTTATTTTTAGTGGCCCTGTTACCACCGACAATCCAATATTTTTGTCTCAAGTAGGCTGATGTTAACCTAGCTCCTCCATGATATGTCATCTCATGTGCTTGATCAATAAGCAATTCTGCAAGGCGAGTATGGTTGGGGATTATTATTGGATTTCTCATGTCCGGGTCAAGATTTGCATGTCGCAACCTTCCACCTACTCTTAAAATCTTGTTCTGGTCTAGATAGGGATGTAATTCATAAAGTTTGCTTTTCTTATGTATGTTATTTCCTTGTTTTAAATCTGTAATTTCTTCTTCAAATGATATTCCTTGTATGTTTTTAATTATTAGTAATTTTGCCTCCTTCATCTCTCTAACTGACAAATATTCCTGATTATGCTGTTTATTAATAGAAATAAATCTGCGAATCCATGCTACTACTCTTACAACTTTGTTAAAACTGCTGTATTTTGATATGAGGTCTTGAATGATAGAGTTGTGCTCGTGTTGCGCGACTAAAACGGCTTTCTTTATTGATTTAACTTCCTCATCGGTTTCATGATAATTGACCGTACCCTCTTGATCATTAAACGTAGATAGCCAAATCGGTCCCTGCCACCACAAGGTGTGTTCCTTCAATTGGGTTGCAGTCAGACCTCGACTAGCACAATCTGCCGGATTCTCCTCCGACTTAACATACCGCCAGCATACAGACGGTATATTTTCTGTAATTGCACGTACTCTGTTTGCAACGAATGTTTTCCACCTGGCTGGGTCCCCGTTAAGCCAAGCAAGTACTACCATGGAATCTGTCCAACCATACTTTTTAATAATGTGACCCTTAAGACCTTGTTCCACTTTATTCATTAGCTTTGATAGAAGATGCGCACCACTTAATTCCAATCTGGGTAAAGTAACGGTTTTACTAGTTGGTACAAGTCTAGTCTTCCCAGCTACGATTGTAACAAATGATTTGTCGTCCTTGATGACGCGACAATAAATAACGCAGGAGTAGGCTTTTGAAGACGCGTCACTGAACCCATGTAATTCGACACTATCGCACTCGTGTGTCTGTAGCCATCTCGGTACTTGAATCGTTTCGATCATGTCTATGTCTTCCTGGATCCTAATCCACTCAGTATAAATTTTATTAGGAATAATATCATCCCAATTAATATTTGACACCCATACTTGTTGAAAGAGCAATTTCAATTTTGTTGATAGCGGGGAAAGCCAACCGAGGGGGTCAAATAGTTTCGATAACTCTGATAGTAGTCTCCTTTTTGTTATTTTATTTGATAAATCTCTCCCAGACTTGAAACTTGACTGAAATGTAAAAACATCCTTTTGAGGATTCCAGCCTAATCCCAATGTTTTCGATTGTTCATTTTGCTTAAAATTGAAGTCTTCTGTAGAAGATGATGACTCATTATTTGTTAATAATAATTCTTGTGTGTTTGACTTCCACTTTCGCAGATGAAAGCCTGCAGATTGTAACAAAGTAATGAGATCTTGCTTTAATTTTTCGGCCGTTTTAATGTCATGACATCCGTGAACTAAATCGTCCATGTAGAATGAATTATTTAACACATCAATTGCTTCACAGTTTATGTAATTATCAGCCTCATCGCATGCGAGCTGTCTCAGCGTCATCATAGCGAGGAAGGGAGCCGCCTTTAGACCGTAGGGTATTCTAGTAAGTTGATAGTCCTTGATGTATTCAGAGGGAGAGTCACGCCAAACTATTTTCAATAACAGCTGATCCTCGGGATGAATGCAGATCTGCCGGAACATTTTTTCTATGTCCGCAGTAAACGCAAATTGATACATCCTCCACTTAATTATTAATGATTGTAAATCCTGTTGAAGATTTGGACCACATTTCATGACGTCATTTAAACTGTAGCCTGATGACGTTTTGCTTGAAGCATTAAATACGACTCTAAATTTAGGGTTGATAGTGTGATCGTCGGCACGCACACAATGATGTGTTAAAACACAATGCTGTCGGTCCTGCTTCGGGTTACCGGTAGCTGGGATCATATGTCCAAGTTGACGATATTCGCTTATAAATAATTTATATTGTTTCGCAATGTTTTCATGCTTTTTAAAAGTATTTTCTAATGACCTAAATTGCGCTATAGCTTTGGGTTTAGATTCTCCTAATCTTTCCGAAAAGTCTGGGGCTAATGGTAAACGAACTACGTATCGACCGTCATCTCGTCGAGTTGTAGTTGACTTGTAGTAATCAACACACTGCTGATCGTCTGATGATGGGCTTGACTCCTCACTAATATCCTCCATTTCCCAGAATTTTTGTATTTCCTCTAAGTTGTTAATGATGACGTTGCATTGCAATGTTTTAACGTTTCCGGTTAATATCCAGCCCAAACGCGTATTTTGAGCTATAGGTACATTATCGTCAATTCTACAAATTCCTTCCAATAAGATTAAGGAATAGATATCCGCTCCCAACAGGAGGTCCACGGGGCGACTTATATGGAATTCAGGATCGGCTAATGTAATATTGTCCAAATAAGTCCATGATGGCTTTGAAAAACTGTAGTTAGGTAAGTTTTTAATGAGATTTTTCATAATATAAACATCCGTTTCAAATTCAAAATTATTATTTTTGGCTACACACTTGATAGACATGACACCCTTGCAGTTACTCTCCTTCGCACCAACCCCTGATATAACTCCACGACAGCGTAGTCGAGGCTGGCCCAGCAACTGCGCGGCATGTTCCGTAATAAGAGATGTTTGAGATCCCTGGTCTATAAGAGCACGCATGTTAACAAAACTTCCATTGTATGTTTTAACCTTAATTATAGCTGTGGCTAAAAGAATTTCAGGGATGTCACGTTGAAGGGACACGTGCGAGTTGCTATGTAATTGACCCGAGGAATCGGGTTTCTGAATGTTTCCGCTAGCTGCAGTTTTTGACGAGTTAGAATTATGTGCATTATTACATTGGAATGCTTCATGCAAAAGTGAATTATGCGACCCATTACACACGTTACATCGTTTATCAGAAATACATGGCTTACCGTTATGCGAATAAAGGCAGTTTTCGCAAACATTCAATCGTGATACATTTTTGCGCTTAAGGTAAGGAGTCATGTTTAAAAAGATACGACAATTATAAAGAGAATGCTCGCTAGTCTTGCAAATTCCGCATTTGTAAAATTTCCATGAATTGTTGTTTCTTGGAATAGAATGTTGCGAAGTAAATTTACTTTGGAACGCTTGTTTGTTAATATTGCGATTATACTTATTGTTTGAATGTTGCGGAGAATAAAAATTGTTATTTTGAACAGATTTGATAGGAATCTCCGACTTCTTACGGGATGATTCTAAACTGGTAAACTTGCCCTCTAGAAATGACAAAAACTCTTGTAGATTAGGTAGCTCGCGGGGCTCTTTCACTGATGCAACATATTCATTATGCGTGTCGGCATCAAGTTTTTGAGAAAGAAGATGAACAAGTAAAGAGTCCCAAGACTGTACGTCAACACCGAGGTTTTTTATAGCGTTTAACGTCTCGATGGTAGTGTCGTGAATGCGTTTAATATGATTTACCGATGTTTGCTGCATTACCGGAATGTTTAACAAAATATCCATATGTGAACGAAAAATAAGTCGTTTATTATTGTATCTATGGTTAAGTATATCCCAAGAGACAGGATAGTTATCTGATGTTATAGAAAGGTGCTGAATAAGCCTCTCTGCCTCACCTCTAACCTTACTTTTAAGAAATTGCATCTTCTGCGCATTAGATAAGGTTGGATTCCCGTGGATGGTTTCAATAAAAAGATCTTTAAACGAACTCCACTGATGATAGTTACCACTGAATGTTGGTATTTCTACGTGTGGTGTTGATTGTTCTCTATGTGATACGGAATATAGTTTCCGATTGATAGACTTTATTACCTCATTGTATTTTGCTTCGTACGTGTAAAATATTGTTTCATACTCTGTATTCCTACCCCCAAGCTCACTGTCTAACTCCCAATGCATGTTATCAATGATAGACCAACGCGATTGAATAGCACGTAGTAAATGTTCAAATTCCCATTTCTCTGATACCGCTTCTAAATTAATGTTAGATACTGTGTGTTCGAACGCCTTAAAGTTACTGTTTTGCTTCCGTAACATTTCATCCGTCTTACTGTTTGTGCCCTGGGTTTGAGATACAGGCACCTGAGGTGACGGCTGTCGGGATGGCCCAGGTACACCTAATGGAGTTGCTGGTTTTAAGACCGGTGTCGTGGGCCTTTCGTCCCTAACCTGATAGTTGGCAATAGCGGCTCTAATGTTTTCGTACCTTTGTCGTGCTAATTCGTATTGGTTATTTTTAAAATAGGAGTGAGATACAGCGAACTCTATTCCGCACAATTTTTTATGAGTTGATTGGAATTCCTGCCAGTATTTATCAAGCGTGTCTAACCTCCGCTTAATATAGTCAGAAGTTTTTCGGTCATCACTATCCTTCTTAAAATTCGTATAAAGTTGCTCAAAGGCAGTCAATAATTGTTGCTGATTAGCCAAAAGATCTTCCATGCTGGCCATAATTATAGTAAAAAAGGAATGATCTTACTTGTGAGATCTGCTATGCTTGCCGTATGACGAGCGTTGTTGCTCACCGACTCCAAATGTTGATGATAGATGATGTCTCTTACTGGTTTCTTCTCACTTGCAGTACACACTCACAGTAGAAGTCCACAAACATGCACATGCACGTGAGTTCTCGAAGGACCACAAATATGTATGGGTTGAGACGCGACCCAATACAATATTTGGATAGAAAATGATAGTCCACACGTTTGGGCGTAATTAATTTATTATAGAATACTGTGTTAAATGATACTAAATGATAGTTTTGATAGAAATGATAGATGAGCACGCGCGACCGATTGTACAGGGCGTAATTAGCGCACTAACTAAATTGCATCAATGCAGCGTAAACCGCTGATGCTGCAAAATGTACGGTCGTAGCCCGTACAACTTGTGATATATTTTTTTCGGGGTTTTTTCATAATGTATTGTTAATGTTAAGTTTACCTAATTATTGCTATGTTTTAGTTAAAAAAGTGCTTCGATATAATGTTAGTTGGCACATGGTCATACGAGAATCCTTCTACTTTACCTTTAATTTTAATATAATTTTTGTACATATAAATTTAGGCAAAATTGGATTACTTATACCATTTACTACATGGTCTTAGAAAACATGTTTTGTATGAGGTGCGTTTAAGGTGTTCAGTATTCAAGTAAATCCGCCACTAACGGCATCCTCGGGCCATGTACTCGAAATAACCTAGTCCTTAAGACCGCTAGCAAATCTCCATTCACTGTCCTTGTCACTCTTACGTATTTTGTTATACGTGTAAATGGGAGGGAGTATCTGGTAATCGGGTTAGGGGATAATTTGCGCCCACTTCTGCCCTTATTACGGTCGGTAATGAACCGACTTTATCTAAATGAAGGAAAAAATGTAATGTTGAGTTGTTTTGCGGAGATAAAGGTGCTTGGTGAATACGGTGCTTTATCTTAGAAGAAAATCAAGGAAAATGCTCCACGATAAATTTTACTTTCTTAAGCAGATCGAAAGGATTTGGATACAAATTCAAAATCGGAGGAAATGCTAAAAAAATCCTAGTTTCTTTAGTGGATTGAAGGGTGTTGTGCAGACTTCAAATTTTATTAGTTGGATTTAGGTACAGTTTTTTTTTATTATAAAAAAATATGAAGTAATAAGTTAAAATTCACATGTTACGGTTTTGCTTCGCATGAAAAGATTAGTAGTAACTTTTTTGATAATTTATGGAAATAGCAAAGGAATATGCAGTCCACCTGATGGTAAGTGGCCAGTTCTGTCCACGATATTCTAAAATCTACCCTAAATAAGAGCCGTCTTACCTAAACTTGAACATGAATACATTGCTACCCCTGAGAATTAAGTTAAAACAACCCAAATAAGTAACCTTACACCAGAAAACAGCCGTGCTTAACACTGTTTTTCTTGGCAAAAATAGATGTGACGGTGGTGCCGCTGGAGTCAAATCACAAAGGGTTCTACCATCTTCAGACTTGCTTCTTTACATTGCTTCGTTTCTAATAACGCTTAAATTGTTATGTAATCCAGGTCCCTGATGACCTCTGGCCAGCAGGTCTGCCTCAAGTACATATCTATTTAAAATTTCAGTGCTAGACGACTACTATAGATATTCTTTAAAATATTTACAAAATTATTGGGTAGTTCAAACGCGACCTTAAAAAAAATCAACACACTAAGATTCATAACGGAAATAAATAAAACAATCATTGACTTTTAAAGTACTTACTTTACGAACTACGTTTAAACCCAAAGATACAATATAAGACAAATTCCAGTAGAAATTGTCCTAACAGCCTCCACATCTGTCTCTGCTAAGCGCAGGATTACGGTGGCTATCTTTGCCATGTATTTATGGGACAATCCTATCTTTGCCATATTTATTGCGAGACCGTCCTAACACGTAGGGCGGTTTTATAGCCCTTCGATAGCGTGAATATATTATGAGTTAGGTTTCTTGACCCAATTTCGATATTTCGATTTGTTTGTTCTTATAACGATTTCTATCAATCTATTAAGTTAAGGAAAAAGAAGAAGTATCAAATTTTTTTTTCATTGGATTGTTTTGGAGATTTTCTAGTAGATTTTGTTATAGAGGTATTAGTTTTTAATGATACGGCTATGGTAAAATTGGTCTCCTCTCCTTTTCTTTATAATTAGGTGATTGTTAATGATTTTTAAATAATTTATGATGGTGGTCTTAAGTATCTCATATTTTCTATTTATTCTCAATATTATTACATTAATATATATACATTGATATTATTATTAAATTGGCATGTACGCATTTTTATAAAAGGATCCGACATTTTAGGAACCATCTGTTTTATTTAAATATTTTTCTTACCTGTAGTGTCTGCGGTCAGCAATACTACTTGGCACGGCAGCGCACCACCACGTCTGTCCGGGCCGGCGGTCTAACAA
>DWOA01000125.1:0-10558 GCA_018250715.1 Telegonus anausis annetta | reverse complement strand
TGTATTTGTCTTTGTGTGTGTCCATAGCACCCACGACACAGGGAATCCTAGTGTGGGGCTATGAGTGTAGAAAGCGTCTTCTTTTAACATGGTGTTAATATATTTTATTGAGACAAATCTTAATCCTTTTGTATAATTATAATATAATATTATAAAGTATTTTGATTAGAAAGCAGATAGACACAGACATCCCGAGGCCAATCTTGTATTGCAATAAGAAACAGATGCACTGGCACGCATGCATGCATGCATGCATAATAGGTACAATAGGTAAGTCATTGACTCTTTATAAATGGCGGTTTGTCCTAAAGGCCTGCTACAAGTTAGTACTTTGCATATAAATGGATACATTACAGTGATATTTGAATAACGCGTATTATTCCTACATTTGTATGAATTTCTTGTTTACATTCGGCAAATATGTTCTATTTGGTTCGACTACGGCACCACCGTCACACCTTTTTCTACCTAATAACTGCAGTGTTAAGCGTAAAGGTATTAGCTATGTATTTATTTATGTACTTAGCTGATAGAACCCTTTGGGGTTCGATTCTGGAGGCACCACCACTACACCTCTTTCTGCCTAATTACAGCAGTGTTTAGCGCTGCTGGCTTCTGGTCTGAAGAGTGTGGTAAGGGAGACATACTTTCTGAGGCGTTTCAACTTAGTTCTAGGGGATAACAACGTGTCTGCGGTCAACCTTCGGTAGGACTTTGATCTTATCTGCAGATAACGGATGTCCATGGGATGCAGTACCCACTAACCATCAGGTGGACTTCTCGTTTGATACTTCCAAACTATAAAAAAACTTTCATTATTGTCAACTGTACCCAAACATTACCCAAATAGGTACACACAAAAGTTACCCAACTTTATACCTCCATCGAGTAAGGCCGAAAGTTTAACAGTTTCTTTTGTTATCTCAGGGAATAAACTTAGGTAGTACTGGTAGTTAAGGTATGACTGTATAGTAAGCGATGAACTATAAAAGTGTCGAGTATAGTGCTACATTTCTTTAGTTTTTAACTAAATTAATAAATGTATAGTAAATTCTGTACAAGTACCGCTGGTAGTATACCTAAGTGCTGATTTTATAGTACTAAAAGTTAGTACAAATAATTCGTAGGCTGTCGTAGCAGTATACGTTATTATTTGTAGACGCGATTACTCAAGATTACTACGAAAGGGCTACGAATTGTAAATCACACTTCCTTCGTGTACTGATGAATAATAAAGAAATCATTTGGCTAATTCACACTAGTTTTAATTTTTAGATTTCAGAGTTAATTTGAATAGTCGTTACAATATCTATATGGAGGGTAGGCAACAATGTATAGACTGTATGCTTCATGCTGATAAAACCTGTTGCTGAACAGGCGGTTTCCCGACAACCCTTGTTGGCCTCGTCGGCACTGTTCCAATCGAATTATCATTTCTACGTGAAAAAAGCTCAAGATACCCTGTTTGATGAAGAATTTAAATTATGTTTTTTTTGCCTTTTCTTTGTGTTTTCAGACCTTTAGCCAAATGAATCCTGAATAATTGATCGGGACAGATGACACACTCATGATGCGACAAAAAAAATGTGTGAAATACGCCTATAAAAGTTTAAAACCTCAGTTAACTCAACTATAACCATGTATGTAGACATACACCTATTCCACGTACGTATGTATCTGTCCACTATATAGTGGACATATATTTTATTACATCCGTTAAAAATAATAGAAAACGATATTAGAAGGCGGTAAGGTAATTCGACTATAAGGTGGTTCGACTCCGACGTCACCACCGCCACACCTATTTCTGCCTAATAACAGTAGTGTTAAGCGCTGCTGCATTCTGTTCCGAAGTGTGTGGTAAGGGAGACATACTTATCTGAGGCGTTCCATCTTAGTTTTCAGAGGTAGCAACGCATCTGTGATCAACCTTAGGTAGGACTCTGATCTTTTCTGGGGTTGATTACAAATTTCCATGGGTGGCAGTACCAATCCATCACGTGAACTGCATGTTCGTTCGCTAGTTCCAAATTATAAAAAAAATATTCCGGATTATATAGGCCAAAGGAGTAATGACCTGTAGGATACGTAACGCTTTTACAAAATAACTTGCTACTTCTCCTACCAAAACTTACACAAAGCCAAACTCAAAATAAAGAGAGCAGGTTTATGTGAAAACTTTGATTATCTATATCTATCTATACTTATAATAAATATGTAGAGAGGTCAATGCTGTACATAAAATATATTTCCAAAATTACTATCAGAGGGTGATTAGGGATCGATAATGATGCCAAAAATGCAATCAGTGAAATTTTTGTCTGTCTGTCTGTCTGTCCGTCCGTCTGTCTATATAACCGTTATAGAAACAAAAACGAAACTTTGTACAATTATTTTTCATACTCCTGAGCTGGTTATAGTATACTTTTCATCACGCTAAAATCAATAGGAGCAGAGCAGCGAAGGGAATTGTTGGGAAAACGACGTAAACGCGGACGAAGTCGCGGGCAACAACTAGTTTGTAATACATTGTTAATGTACAACATATAGCGTAACGTTTTTTATATAGGTTTGAAGTAACAAACAAGCACGTCCACCAGATAGTCCTGTTTATAACCTGTTTATAAATAACTCGATAAAGATCCAATAGGCATCGCTCCCTAAACAGCTTCAACGTTGTCGGATTTTCTCTAGGCCTTATTCTCTTTCACCACACCTCTGTAGGCCTCCAGAAACCCAGTACCCACAAGGAATTATTATCAATATACTTTACGAATACTGGTGTATATATAGTATCCATAGAATTTAGTATTTTTCCATATTTAGATCAGAAGGCAAAAGCTATCTTTCAGTTTGCAATCGAATTGACTGTTCGAAGTGACTATTTGTTTTTAAAAATAATTGTGATATATTTATAAGATAGCAGAAACTAAAAGAACGTACACAGATATCTATTTGTGTACATTCTTCAATTCAAGGTAGGCTTATAATAACGATAACCATAAATCAAAGTGTTATGGTAATATTTATGTAATTCATAAAATTGCAGCGCTCACAAACACACGATAGATATGCATAATAAAGGTACGTTCACAAATATGTACGCTATGTACAATGGAAAATAAATATAGCAATATCGTGATATAAAAGGTTCACTGATTGAATGAAGTGAATGCAAATTAAGGTCCCTTTGTTCTTGTTGAATACCCAAATAATAGGGATTTTTTACGCCAATTTAAATTCATACACCGTCGTTGTCTGGCTAAAGCTTTTTTTGCAAAAGTTATAGCCATATACTACTGATTTCTGTCCTACTAGTTTTGTATCTTTAGGTATAGGTCATAGTTCCCGACGCTGGCAAAGTGTGAAGTTTGAGCATACATAGGTTTTACATACCTATTCATAAACGATACGCATTTTACTCTTCGGTAACGTTATTTCTCACAGTTATTGCTTCAAAATCACTATAATAAATATTAAATTATTAAAATTTAAGAATATAAGTCCTTAACGCATTTCAAGAAGTTTAACTGACACTACTGATACGGTCCGCGCTTTTCCTGGAAAAACCTATAAGCATATATGCTCTTGCTTTCAAAAGGTCCCGGTTATCGGCCGTTACATTATACAAGCATTTAACAATAGGGCCTCTGAGTCATAACATCTCTGTTTTATATCAATAACACTAACACCTGGTAAGATGCCTACGCATACGTGGAAACAGGTGCGCAGAAGAATTTTCCCACGGGTCCTAAATGCGCACGCGTCGATTTAATTACGAATTAGACAGTCTACACAGGGACTTGTTATTCTAAGGATACGTTTAATGTATTCTCACCTAACGTTTTTGTCAGATTCAAAAGTATTTGGCGCTTAAGCATATTATTTTTATTACACATTATTAATATTAATGTATCTATATTCAAATAGATACTATGTTAGTCTAACATTAGCATAGTTTCGAAGTCGATTAAAATTTGATTTTCGAATAGTACAGTTTAATTCACATTCACAACAATATATTGTATTCACAGAAACTCTAATTACTTGTATTATTCAAATTACAGTTAACCGAAACAACTGTATTAATAGTAATAGTATTATAAATTTAACATAAGTACATTTAGCTTTGTGGTATTCTTGGAATGGGAAATTTAATATAATTTATGTTGTGTTGAACATTATTTATTTAATTTCTCTTTAAAATATAATGTTGAATAGTCATGTTAATATTGAATTGTAACATGATAGCAGTGTTGCAGCATATTATAAAATGTTTTAGTATTAAATCAAATTGTCTTGTTTATCAATTTAAAATGCAAATTTGCACAATATCGTCGTCAGTAATAATTGTCCCAACACTTAGCAAAACATACTTATCTAGCATTGCAAATTATGTAATTCAATAGTGTAGGTACAGTACCTTGTTGACTCAAGGTAAAATATTTACTAATACCTACCTATAAATTAAAAACTGACGGTAAAAGTCGTTAACACATTACTGTTCTATTGTTCGATGTGGGTCTTCTCTCAGTCAAAGGGGCTTAAGCCATAGCAGGGTGCAGGGTAATATTTTTTTTATAATTTGGAGGTAGCAAACGAGCATGCACTTCATTCATGAAGATTAGTTTTGATGTCTTCACCTTTAAAATATCTACCCAAAATCTTGTTTTCATGTTAAAAAATTTGATCTCTTACGCTGATTGACAGTTTGGGGTCCAAACCGCATGCATATTTTTCAATTGCTCACTGGAAAAGAAACACACTAAGCATACCTGTGTTAATATGTTATTACAAATTACAAATAAAAACACATAATTTTAAATGCGGAAATTTTAAAAAATATATTGTACTGTTTATTTATAGATTGGTTCTTTAAATGTATTTCAATATCAATTTCTACACTTTCCTACATTTTTGGTTACAGCATATTATAACAATTAATATTTTTGAATCGAAGAAGAGAGAATTTAACATTTAAATTGAAATAATCAGTCTCGTTGCAGATTACAGCGTCATCCATAATACGTTTGTGTTACACTCTAAATCAAGATTAATTAGATTAATTCTGAATGTCGTTCATCTGTATCGATAGTAATGTCGTAGGCATCCGTAGTAATTAGACACTCTCGCGATGCTGCCAGCTTCGTCGGCGCAGCAAATGCTCATTAGGAGGCAATCACTTAATCCGTCAATCCTGTCGCGTGCACATTCATTGATCAATAAGTTACTTTTTATTTAAAGATGTAGCAAATGAGCATGCAGGCGACCTAATGGTAAGATAGCTGCTGCCCATGGACATCTGTGATGGACTGTAAGAGTTAAGAGAGTTATTAAGAGACTATAGGGTAAGATTAAGTCCTAATCGAAGTCGGACATAGACGTGTTGCTGTCCTTGAGGACTAAGTTGGATCGCCTCACATAAGTATGCGTGACCACACCATTCAGACCAGAATACAGCGGTGCTGTTATGGAGCAGAAATTTCTATGTTGGTGGTGCCTTCTACCAAGTTAAAGCAATTAAAATAAAAAGATTTATGAAACCTTTCAACAAAGGAAAAGAATGAGTCTTATGTGAATATTTTAAAAAGGGGTATGTTGTTTAATACCGTAAACAATATTTATTACAATAAAGCTAACTAACACGAATAACGAAGAAAAATGTTTAGGACTTTAGACTCATATCATTAATAAACTCGGCTAGGCACGCTACGAACGTAGTGAATGTGCAAAATGAGATTTCACGCTAAGAATATAACAATAAGAAGAATGGAGAGGAAATACTCAGCGATATTAAGTTCAATTAGTCACGACGGCAAAGTCTGGACATTCACTGGTATCTATATATTAATACGTGAAGCGAAAACTTGCGATACCATTCTTCGAATACTGCGCGCACGGAGAAGTCTAAAATTAAGCAAAGGTACATTAAATTTCATGCAGAGAAGATTATTTAAAGATATTTTTAATTAGTATTGCAAATATATTAGGTTAAACCAAATAAAACATAATTGTCCAGATTTCTGACATTGTAAAACACAATGGGTGAGAACATAAAGTCATCTATATCTATAACAAAAACACGTTATTGCTTTGAATGTAACTAAGTCAATTAAACCTCTTTTTTACCTATAGTTGGAATTTTTATAATGCACAGACGAAAAATACAAATAACAATCACTTTCTTATTTGGATGTATACATTTAGTTTTTATTTGTTCTTAATTTTGGTCGAAATCAACTATCGTGGCGGGATTAATAGTGTAAATAAATATAGTATAAGTAAAATAATAACAATATCTATTTTTTTTGTCGTTTTTTATGTAACGTTTGTTTTCTGCAAATCGAAAAGTGGCGGAAGGTGGCGGTACAGAAGTACGGACACCGAAACTCCTGAAAATCTTGTTAACAGAGATAACTTTACTTGTTTAAACAAGGACGAAAAACATTGTGAATAAACTCGTATGCTTCAGAGATTCATTTGAAATCTGTAGTACGCACTAATCACGCGTAGTAAAGTACTTAAGGTATTCATCATTCTAAATAATAATGAACACAGAACTATGAAGACTAGATAATTCCGTGATAATCTTAGTAATATTATAAAGCTTAAAGTTTGTGAGGTTCAAAACGTTTAAAAGGATCTGGATGAATTTTTGTACAGAGATAAAGAGCTATAGTGGTAGTTGAAAGGTCAGATAACGATAAAGGCTATTTTTATCTCGGAAAAATGCACGGTTCCCGTGATGTAAATTTCAATCCTCTTTGAAAAAATGTTTTTTTTTTTTGGTTAAATTGTTAAATGTATAAAGATTCAATTATATATGGGAAGGTATATCACGTTTTTAATTAATTGCGAGTGAAACCATCTAGTGATTCAATAAAGAAGATTAATAAACTTGGTACAGAAACATGTCATTTTATGTTAGGAACTAAGATTATTAACATTACAAGACCGGTCGTCGCGTCGTACTCCTAAATATAAATCTGCCGATCAGCTGTAACGAGTAACGACACTCGAAAATAGAATGGCGTTAACATTGACCGACAATTGTAGCGTAGTGAGATAGGTCGAGTATCAAGATATTGTCGTCTTAAGCTATCTGCTTTTAAGGACCAATGTGGCGCTGTAGTTCCGTGATGTGAAGAATATTGGAAGTAATATGAAGTTTGTAGGTGAGAAAAACGAAATGAAAAGAATTTAATGTACTTTTATCCATTTTGGTTACCAATGTTTGTTGATTCGTGGAAAATTTTGGGAATTAAGTTCGCCTTTTGTACCTTCTACTTCAGATTAATTATATCAGAACCTACACTACCAAAGCTAGAACGAAGAAAACTGAACAATAGCCCCATTTTATGATGTGGACACTCACTGAGAAATGTTCTTTTGATATTTCGCGAATAACAGCTTAAATGGGTGTTAAATGTTTAAATTATTTAGTACTATAGTCTGCACTTATGAAGTCGCGTCGTCAATACTTAGGTACATTTGAATTATATTAAAAATACTATTATTCGGTATTGTAACTTTTATGGAGTAGTAACGTATTTGTGAATTCATAGTTCTATTTAATTTGAGATGACATATCTATTATCGAGTTTAAACCAAATCTTTTTATAAGATATAGATCTCTTTTTTGATGACTTCAATAGGAGATGAGCGAAGCCTAATAACAACCGTCCTTTTGTTGAAATATAATAAAATCTAAAAGCCCCTTTCTGTATAAAATGAGGAATTGTCGTAATCATATTAAAAGACTCATATGACTTCGTAAAAATGGTTCTATCCACATCTAGATCTTAGTGTGAGCTCAAAATCCAAATGGCTATTAGTATAATATTGTCTATTAAAAGAGAAATTATAATGGAAAATTATTTCAACAATATTTTGAATAGATAAGTCATGTAACTTATGGTGTAGATGGCTGGTGAATGAAAAACCTTGTCACTGCTGGGCCCTCTTGTCTCTCCACATTATAATAATTGTAATGATAATTTTAAACATTAGTAAATAATATTTACTAGTAACGTTTAAGATAAAATTATAAACGAATAAATGTATTTGAGAATATAAAGTAGCTTGCCTGTGACTAATACTTCCTATGTAGGTAGGTACTTCGATAAAAGAAGAAGAAACATAATGACACCGTAACTGTGGGGGAGATAGAGGATGACAAATGGTATATGAGAGACACGCTTACGCAATGATTGAATACTTATGTAACACTGAACATATAAAATACAATACATATCTAGAACTAGGTACGTAAGTTGATTCGTTTTTGAACCATTCGTGGTGGCTTTGTTGCATAATCGTTAATTAAAAGTTCAGCGAAACGTAAATGTGTTTTTGGTGTGTTATTTATGTTCTGAAAGTCTATAGAACTGGGCAGCGCATACAAGAACAGGCTAAGCCCACTGGACGATATTTTATCGTCAATCCATTACCGTCCCACTGCTGGGTTCCGCTTGGAGTTATTTTAAACAAATATTATCGCGGTGTTGATGCATTTTATTATGTAATGTACTCACGACAGGCGATTCTTTTGCCGATATTTCGATCCAATTATATGTATCATGGTCAAAGCGAAATCACAACGGTCAGTAAGAGTTTAGGTCGTCACACCAGCTAAGTGGTCGGAGTTGCGACTTCTCGCAACTGTCGGCGTTATTCGACGGCTATCGTCAACGACAGTTCACGGGCGTCTGCGACCGTCGTCAGTTGTCGCGGCCGGCAATCGTGTTTTGTCGACAGTCGTTGATGACGGTAACGGTAGGCGACAGTCGCAACGGTCGCCAGCAATTATAGTTGACGACCGTGCACATCGGTCATCGGGGACCATCAATTACCATCGCCGACTATCATTGACTGTCTTCAGTGACGCGTGGCGACAGTCGCGAGCTGTCGCTCGTATATAGGCACCCTTAAATATGCACATTTCACAATGTTCCCTCGGATTCTCAAATTGTACTAGTCTCACTGGCGGCGGTGTGTAATGTAGCTGAAATTAATCTAGTTTTGTTTTTATATGATGAATGCAATTCCTGTGAGCACTCGCGAACGATACATTCAAATACAATTCTATAATGTAAACACATGTTTCCATTTATGCCAATAGGAGTTTTATAGTGTAGCAATACGGTTCTGTTCAGTTGATCAGTTTCCGACCGCTACAAACTTGTTGAAGCTCCACCCGAACTATAATGTCGATATCAATCAAAGTGTCTTTATTGCACCGATATATTTGGAGTGATCTAATTTATTTATCGTCCCGCGTGGTTTCACCTGCGTGCCAGGGGTCGACGCTTTGATTCTTGTGAGACTATGGTTTCTTTTACAAACATATAATTGTTTGTTTAATTTTGTGTCTTCTATTATATAAAGTTATTGTCAGGTACATTTTGGCTCTCTATTGCGTATTTTCGGCTCATTGTTATGTTTAGTTGCAGATTTGATATAGTCTTAATCTTGGGTGTTAGGTATCCGATCTGTTTCATTTAGGCATGTAATTTAGTAGATTAAATATTTAATAGATTTTTTTGCATCATCATCTCCATGTATGACTATGCGCGTTACTCTTTAACCTACAATTCAAATTTTATTAAAATTCAATTAACCGGAAAACCACGTATAAATATATACTTCTTTGTTATCATAACCAACTACACATTGTCATCTTAGCGACCTCTGCATTGAACCAACAAGCATCACTCGATTAATCATCCATTGTTTCTGTAGCATAGCTACTCTGCGGCCTCTGTCGTTCACCTCAGTCACTGGACAGTCACCTGAGGCGACTGTTGCGTCACTATGCTCTCGTGATAGGAATCACTTCGATCAGATTTGATGAACTTTTATGAATTAAACGTTAAAATTAAATGCATTAACCGGTTTTTGCGATCGACAAGTGAATTTTGTGTTGTGGAATAAGTGACTTATTTGTGAGTTGTTTTAGTTTGAAAATGAAACGTATCAGTTAGTGAGCTTGGTGCAATCTTGATACCGGTTTTTGGAAGCGGACAATTGTTTAGTTCGTGTGAAGATGCCTTTAGATTTGGACTGATGGCTTCTATAAATTGAGCTTTGTATAGTTAGGTTACCGGTTTTAGGTGTTGTGATAAAAAAATAATAATTTGTCGTTTTTCAGTCGGCTTAAGAGCTGATTTTTAAAAAAATTACGACTTTTTAAAATTTCTAAATTATTATTATTTTTTAATTGTTTTTTTCTAAATTGTGACAATAAGTAGGTATTATAATATGCGATTTCAATGTGGTCTTTTAATCAAAACGTTCGATCTAACATTTTTTTTCGCGTATTATGGAATTTAGAATTTTATGTAATGCAGTTTACCGTCTAATTAGTGATAACTGACACATTACCAATGAACCAATGGTGTTTAATTAAATTTAATCATAGTTAGTGTTTTAAAAGTGGATAAAGATTTGTGTAACGATACTTTAAAATAATAATCACAAGAAAAATGAATGGAATGAATTTTTGGGTGAGTTATTATTTTAAATATATAATTTACCAAAATGGGTTTCAGTTATTCAA
>DWOA01000124.1:0-10567 GCA_018250715.1 Telegonus anausis annetta | reverse complement strand
TTGAGTTTAATTTATAGATTTACAATCTGTAGACGGTAGTGGGCACTTACCATCAGGTAGGCTGCATGCTCGTTTGCTACCTTCATTCGTTCATTCGTTTGCAAAAAAATGTATATTAGTAGTTGCGTGCAATATTCACCGATATTGCATATCTGTCTATCAATCTAACGCAAGCCCTTATCTGTAATTTAGATCTATGCTAGAACATTAGCAAGGAACGTGTAATTTTGCGCTTGGTACATTCATGATATTAAAACTGCTGTGTATATTCTGGTTCTAGTCATAATATACAATGGAACTAGCCACGAAGGATTTTAGTTTGAAATAAATATTCTGGACGTATATTGATATATTTTATAACATATGTCCTTGGGCGGCTGTGGCCACTTACCAAAATCAAAAATATTTAATTCAAAGTTTTGAACGTTAATAATAATAATCTATCGCCACTTTGCTAGGTGTTTAATCTTGGAGAAGAAGCGGTGAAAGAAACTCCGTAAGACATATAGTCTTCCATCTCTTTGCTACTTACTTACCTATAATAAAAAAACTGAAAATTAAAAATTCAATTTTACGTGAATTAGCTTATTTCATCCAACAAGAATTATCTGTGAGCTGTTTGGTAAAGCTTTCCCATTATTTAGAACAACTATTTCTTGACGCTTCGTTCAATTATCGAGTTGAACTAGCTTTTTGGTCTGGATTCCGTTCACCTATTTAGTGGGACTATTTAGTTCACTTTTTTATAGTTTATTTCTTTCACTCTCTCTGTTTCTGTTTTTCTGCTGATACAATTTTAGTAATATTTTAACACGCATCTAGTAAAGAGATGTTATTTTGACTTTAAAAAACTGACGTATCAATTTTATTTATTTATATAGATTTAAAGGTTATAGAACCTTTGTGGCTCTTACTTTGATGGCACCACCGTCATACTTGTTTACACCTAATCACAGCAATGTTAAGCGCTGTTGTAGTCCGTTTGAAGGATGTGGCGACATAGGTATTTATCCGAGGCGTTCCAACTTATTCCTCAGTGGTATGAACGCAATCGATGGCCGACCTCAGGTAGAACTTATTTGGGGTTGATAATAGGTGTCCATAGGCGGCAGTGGCCACTTACTTACGTGGCTCGTTTGTTACTTCATTATTATAATAAATAAGTATTATTATTTCAATGTACAGACACTATTAAAACAGATTTTCATGCATACACATCGAAGGACATTTATCAAACTTGAGATATTAAAACTTAGCCGTCCCGTTTGAAACTACGAGAAGATTTAATTACTTTGAGGGAATTTGAATGGCAAATACCGTTCTAATTAATATTGTTTACGCTGTCATAGACCCAGGTAACAGATGTTCTGGGTTATTTAATTAAGTACATGGAAACTTTGGCAAATGAAGCGATTTCGTTTGTTCGATAACTAGATTTCTGTTTATATTGTTAACAATGAATTACGCACTAGTTTGTAAAGGATTGGTAGCTCGAAGTATGTATGTAGTATAAAGGTGATGTATGTGTTTGCTTTTTGTTTATATAATCAGTTTAAAGGTAGAACTCTATGTGGTACGACTTCGGCGGCATTGCCACACGTATTTCTGCCTAATAAAACGCTGTGTCTGGTCGGGAAGGGTGTGGTAAGGGAAACATACTTATCCAAGGCGTTCAAACTTAGGTCTCAGGGGTATCAACGCATATATGGTCAACTTTAGGAAGGACTTTGAACTTATCTGGGGTTGATTGCAGTTGTCCATGGGCGGCAGAGGTCACTTACTGTCAGGAAGACTGCATACTCGTTTGCTACTTTCATATGATAAAAAAATGTCTTAAGATTCGTAGTAAGCAAATCTGTAGAAATAAATATAATTCAAGTGCTCTTTGTATGAAAATCATTCGTTATTGAACTTTTATGTTGACTACTGTTAAAAAACAATTATTAAATTCTGTCTGTCTTTTTGTTTTGGCCAAACATTTAAACTCGAGACCAATTTTGACGGGAGTTTCATAAACTTTTCGAGATTATAAGCCGCAAAACAACTAATTTATTAAAAAAAGAAAGGTTATAGCGGGTTTAAAATAAAACCGCTATAACCTATTTGCTCAGTATTGTTTGAGATCAAGTGCAAGACTTTTGAATTAAAAGTTTTTCGTATATCCCGGAATACCTTCTCTTGTGTCTGAAAATTAACTTTTAGCGAATAACCGCTTAGAGGTTTTACTTCCCTCGTTTGTTGTTACCGCTTAGAGATTTCACTTCCTGGATTGATGTTAGATAATTCAATATGCCCTATATCTTTTGAAATTAAGTTTTTGGGAAGATATACATATCAACAAATGCGAACATATTACCAACTTGTATGTATTAACTTGCCTTGTTAGAATATAAGATATAAATAATGAAAATTACTGGATTTTATTTGGATTTTCCCAAAGACATATTTTGCTTCTGACTGTACCATTCGTAAATGTTCGAAGTAGTTTGACAATGGATGTATTGGACTATTTATTTTTCACAAATTAAGGGACAGAGTACTTTGAGAATGAATTTAAATTGCCTCGGAGTAAAAAAGAACATATTTTTTCGCGGAGGAAACTGAGAATTATTTTCGGAGTACTCTGAGAATAAACCGTTGTATTGCCTAGTTAAATCGTATGTTTTTTTTTAAATAATGAACTAAGTGACGCCCAGACCATCTTATAACAATTGGCCACTATCGCTCACGGACATCTGTTATCAACCCCAGATGAGTTTTGAGTCCCACCTGGTCATCATCGGAGGAGTAAGTTCAGTGCCGGCGTTACGGTATGGCGCGGTTGGTCCGCCGCTGCACGGGAAATCGAATTCCCCGTGCTACTACTAGTACTAAGAATGGTACCTACCAAGTACTAACAATAGCACGGGGAATAAATCGATCGCAAGAAATCTCCGCAGAAATCTCGCCCAGGGCGCTGGTAGTGCTAAAACCGTTACTGAATAAATTAGGACGCCTGGGATAAATCTGTAACTTTTTTCTTTCAAATCGGAATTATTAGGTTATTAGGCGGTTAATAGGTAAAGCGGTGGTGCCGCCGGAATCGAACCATAAAGACGCTTTCTACACTCATAGCCCCACACTAGGATTCCCTGTGTCGTGGGTGCCATGGACACACATAAAGACAAATACACAAACATCGAGATCCAGAACAGATATCAAATTCATCATTTAAATATCTGTCTGGCCGGGGATCGAACCCGGGACCCACTGTGTGACAGATCGGTATGGTGACCGCTCCGCCACGCGGGTCGTCTGCATGCATACGCTCAATAAATATTACCCTCCTTCTGACGCAGACCAGTAAAAATACTTTCCTCCACGTACCTGTGAACACCGAATCCAATGACAGCATCTCCATAAAGTTGTCCCAGGGCCACTGCGGTCTCAGTGTCATTCGTCAAGGGTTTCCCTTTCAAGTACGCTTTTCTGAGTTCATGGGCAGCTGATCTGGTGTCTCCGGACAGCATGAAGGGTATAGGAGCCACAGAGTCCCAGTCGTCATTCAGTTGCTGTGTCAGGGTGGCGTTGTTCAGAACACCTGATGAAAACGAGTACATACAATTAAATACTATTTATAGTTTATAAAATTGTATATCATCACATAAAAATGTAGAACATGTATCTATTTCCAGGATAAAGCCGAGAATAGTCATACAGAAAAAACTTCCACTTATAATTGTACGCTTAGACTATGTTAAACATTAGAACATTTTGCAGGTGGTACAACTCTATGTGGTTCGACTCCTGCGGAACGACCGCCACACGTGTTGTTATAACAGTGTTAAACGCTGCTGTGTTCTGGTCTGAAGGGTGTGGTAAGGGAAACATACTTATCCGAGGCGTTCCATCTTAGTTCCTCGGGGATAGTGACGCATCTGCGGTCAACCTCAGATATGTCTTTGATCTAGCTAGCGAGCTAGCTATACTTACTGTACGCTTTCCAGAAGAACTCGTCCTTAGTCTGACTGACGATGTATGGCACGGCGTACAACTGTCCTTGGCGGAGGGCATCTACAGGGTGGTAGGGGAGAAACACTTCCTGCCCGAAGCTCTGCTCAATCACCGGCTTCCAGATGAACACAGGGTCGTAACCGAATTCCTGTTTTTTTAAATAAATGATTATGCTTCGTTTATAGTTCGATGGTGATAGTTCCACCCGCCAGAAGATGCCACCAAACATAGTCCTTGGCTTATTTATCTTAACAAAACGTGGAGCTTTCCGTATCTTAATCTACAAAGTCAAGCAACGTCGGGCATAGTCAGTAGGGAAATGGGTGACCGTTAGTGGCAAAATTTCGTAGGCACTTTAAACCTTCGGTCTCGGATATTATTCATCAGTGAATTCATCAGTGGATAGCAGTCGCTACAAGTTCGGGAAGACTATCTGAGAGTCGGTAAGTGCCATCATAATATCTCATGTCCTCATCTCAAATCCTACGTTTACATTTTGGCTCTAAGCTGATAGGTACTAATAGGCCTCTATCGAAATCTATGCTGGTATTATAAAGCAGACCGGATTATCAATCCGATCCATCACATAAATCCAGGAAAAAAATCCTAAAATTCTAATTACTGAAAAGTTTTATATCGATTTATCTTACCCCGAAACCTTCCAGAGAATCTCCAATTTCTCTCCACGGGACAGTCTTCAGGCATTCTATGATGACGCGGGAGTTGTCAGTGGGGCAGCCTACCAACCGCGCCTGCTTCTCCGCTAAATGGCGCTGGTCATGCGTGATCTCTATTTGAGAGAGTGGAGAACCACTCATGGACATCGCTCGATAGAATAAGCCTTTAAAAAAAGTGTCATAATTTACTCCGGGATATAATTTTTAGCATTGGGGCGCATTGGTGAAAATTTTCACGTATGTAATTTTTCGTGTCTTATATTATTTAATCTAGAGGCTTACCTTTTATATTGGGTAACAAATTCAACCGCCGTACCAAGCGATTTGAATATAAATACAAGAGAATTCTAGCATATTCGCTATGCCACTGACATGGGGTCCAAACGTGCAAAACAGTCTTCTTCAAAGACGATGCATTGACGACATCTCTTGTTTTCCGTCGTTGTTTTTAATCACAGATACCTATGGACAAATGTCCGTAGCCATATTTCATCAGATAGATTGTCTGACTTATCATTAGGTTTGAATAGGGGAAATTAAAAGGATACCCAGGTTTTCCAACCAAGCACAGGGATTGTTACCTCTTGTTTTTACTACCTATTCAAAACTATACATTTTTTTAAATATAAAACAGATGTGGACGAAACAATAAATACGCAGGTTAAATTGACCTTAGTTCAAAGTTACCTCTAGACATAGGAGAGAGCATATGCAACGTGACGCTGTAGGCGCCAGCGCTGTACCCAGCGATGGTAACGAAGTTTGCGTCGCCGCCGAACGCCGCGATGTTCTGCTGCACCCAGCGCAGCGCCGCCACCTGGTCCTTGAAGCCGTTGTTACCAGGGGCGAAGGCGTCGCCCGTGCTGATGAAACCTATGAATGTACAGTTACCCATAGGACAATGGTCATTTCACGACCGTTTTGAGAAGCGGTTTAAAGGAGGCAGAATTCTACCACCTTCTAACAGCCTATGCTACATCTTAGTCATCATACTCACCTAGTGATCCAAGACGGTAATTAATAGTAACGAGCACGACATCTCGGTCCATCAGGTAGTGAGGACCGACGACGTCGCTGCGGCCAGACATAGAGTAGAAGCCGCCCTGGTGGATGAACACTATCACTGGAATAATTCTTCTGGAGCTGAAATGAAAACAGGGATATTAGAGATTTTGCTTCTAACGCTCTATTAAATATATTGTTTCTTGCAGTTGTTTACACGATTATGCTATTGAAGTATGGAAGTATGTACGTTTATTGGAGAGGTTCCATTATTCTCAGAGATGCGGAGAGAGAGATGTCACAGAGAGATGTCTAGAGGGAGAGATTAGAGTAAGATCGTGATCTTACCTAAGGATAAGCTTAGATGGCAGTAGAACTCTATGTAGCTCGACTCCGGCGGCACCACCGCCACACCTATTTCTGCCTAATAACAACAATGTTAAATGCTGTGTTCTGGACTGAAGGGTGTGGTAAGGGAGACATAATTATCCGAGGCGTTCCAACTTAGTCCTCAGGGGTAGCAACGCATCTGCTGGCAACCAAAGGTAGCATTTCTATCTTATCTGTGGTTGATTACTGATGTCCATGGGTACCAGCAGGTGGACTGCATGCTACTTCCAAACAAAAAAAAGCTAGTTTTAATATATTTTTGTATGTTTTTGGGCAAAGGATTAAATTAAGGAAATTATATTTTTATTTTATTTAGATAGAATATATACTTGTCCTTCGAAGGCGTGTACACGTTCAGTCGTAAGCAGTCCTCATCCACGTAGTCTCCTGGCGAGGCAGGCTGTGGGCACGCTGGCCCATCCACACTGGCGTTCACAGTCCGCCAGTACCTTGACACCGGCTTCGGTGGCTAATGACAGAAAGACATACTCACATTTCTTAAGGATCAGGTTTGGTCAAGATTATAGATTTATACTCGACGACCCGCGTGGCGGATGGTAATCAATGTAATCATACCGGTTTGACACGCAGTGGGTTCCGGGTACGATCCCCGGCCAAACATATCTGAATAATGAATTTAGATGTCTATTCTGGTCTGGGTGTTTGTGTATTCGTGTTTGTGTGTTTCCATGGCACCCACGACACAGGAGAAAATCCTACTGTGGGGCTATGAGCGCAGTAAGCGGTTTCTTATTTAAATTATTTTTAATATCAATGGCAATCGGCGTTCTCAAGCTGTCAACATAAGCTTGCAAATAACATTAAAAACTAGAATTTGATCTCCGAATAGTTTCCGCTGGCTCTGGGACGTAAACAGCTGGTTTTTATAAGGAAATGTCTCACAAAATTTGACCTTCAAAGGTCGGATATTTTTAGATTTGGAAAAAACAAAAAATAAAATGTCTTCTGAATATAATATTATGTCTTCTCTAAGTTTTGATGTACCAATTAATTTTGCAATCCTTGGTTGGCTTGGTTCGGTTTTACTAGTAGTATATCATTGGGCTTGGTTATAGTAGCTTGCTTCACCGAAAACACGATAACGTGTCGTGGGTGCCATGGAAACAAAGACACAAGCGCCTTGATCCAGAAAGAAAAAACTAAATTCGTCATATAGATATCTGGGAATTTTATATGGAATCCATTGCGTGAGAAGTCAGATATGGTGACCGCTCCGCCACGCGGGCGTCAAACAATCGTATAATCAGGCTTTCAGATACGCGGATGAGATAAAGAGGCGATATCAGCATCACAAAATTGAATATTATCTTTGATAAATGTATCTTCATCCCAATCATTATTAGTAAATAGATAAATCAATTGAATAAACTCATAACGTCTGACTGAAATCCGCAAATTGTACAAATATGTAAGAAAAACTTTTTCTTTATAAAATGGGCTAGTAGAGCCCAAGCATGCACTTCTTGGTAAGTGGTCACTGCCGCCCATGGACTTGTGTATGGTCGTGTAACATAGTGGTCACCGTACCATTTGTGCGAAGAGTTTTGGGTTCAATTTTTTCTCGTACTAGTCAGACATAAATTTATTATTGTTAATGCGGCCAGTCAACATACCGGTCTGACACGCAGCCATTCCGGGTTCGATCCTCGGCCAGACACATATCTGAATGATGAATATAATTTTCTGTTCTAAGTCTGGGTGTTTGTGTTTGTTTGTGTTTGTATTTCCATGGCACCCACGACACAGGAGAAAATACTACTGTGGGGCTGTAAGTGTGGGAAGCGTTAGCGTTATTATTTTATTACCTGAAACCGCAGCTCCCCTATAGGTGGCTCTGCGTACGGAATGCCTCGGTAGGCTTCAAACCTGCGACCCTTGCGTGACGTCATCCATGATCCCCGGATACTGCCCAGCGGAGTCTCCGCTAGTGGTCCCTCATCTGATGAAAGAGACCCTAAAAAAAGCAGTTTATTGTATTATAGTTGTAATTTTAATGAAGAAAGTTTGATAAGGTACATACTTATCCTAGACGCTACATCTTAATCCTTAGCTAGTAAGTGTAGCAACGCATATATTATCTTAACTTAAGGTAAAAATCTAATACAAAATTAAAACCGAATATGGGATCGATTGTCAGTGACTATCAGACTGCATATTCGTTTCTTATTTGTATACGTAACATAAAAAATAATTAGCAGCCCTAGTAACATTAAAAACAGCCTTGAGTGGATAGTTTTGCGGAAGAATGGAGTTTTGCCAATTTACATTATGTTGTTAACTAATAAAGCGAATTAAGCAATATAAAATTATCAACAAATGTTTGAATTTATATAAATATCTACTGAGATTAATGGGGTTTTCGATATTATTTTTAAACCATTATTTTTTATAGTATAATTTCCCTTACAACACATATCTGTGTAATTATTTTTCCGCAAGTATATGTGCAACGGTAAAGGAAAACATCACGAGGAAAGAAGTTCTCAAAGGGGTGTGAAGTCAACCAATTCTCACTTGGCCAGCGCGGTGGACTAAGATCTAATAGTCCTTTCACACTGAGAGGAGACCCATGCCCAACAGTGGGACAATAATGGGTTGATGATCATGAAGTATGTATAAATATTCTCATAAAATAGGCCAAAAAATGTCATGTTAATAGGGCTTCATTTTTAGCTTTAAAAAAAAATCCTAATAATATAAAATATCTAAAAATAACAACAATAACCTTGAACTTGGCCTTCCGCGTGTGCAAGCAGCCCCCCACACACACACAAACAAACAGACAAGAGCACGTGCATCTTGTTCTGCTGACCGACACGCACTGATTGAATGTAAACAAGACGCGATATAAAACTACGAGCATACAAAGATCGTTTACCTTTTCTACTGAGGTTTGAGGAAAATAAACGAGATCTGACTTTATATTTTAACTAGCTGTGTCTGGCGGTTTCACCCGCGTTTAACAATATAGCAAGACATACTCGTACATATAACCAAAATTAATAAGGGATGGCCGGCTGGTGATGTATCTAATAGACTGACCTTAGCACCGGCGACCGCGACCCCTTATGCTTCAATTGCGCGGGTTTATGGGTTTTGCGGACCCTCATTATTTTTCAAAAATTAAAGCTAAAGGCGTAAGTTAACGCCTCATATCATAAAGTATCTGGTAGTGAGAGTCCGTCAAAATCTGTCCAACCGTTTCCCTACCCAGATAGACAGACAAAAATTTAAAAATATATATTTTCTATATAAGTATTCTGTAGTCTTTATGCATATCTACAGTAAAACTCTTTAGATATTGCAATCAAACACTCCAATTTTATTTATTTGTGTAGATACTTTGAGATGTCTTGAGGATTGTGCGATAATGCCGTCTTGTGTTGAATAACACCACTTTTCTTCCCGTGGATGTCTTAGAAGCAGTGGCGGATTTGCAGTCTTAGCCGCTCTAAGCCCCAGATCATGCAGTGAGTACGAGCTGCCCCTTAGAATATTTTTTTTATTAACGAGCATTATAAAGCATGTACTTTTGGATTTTCCAAACTGTTTATACCTACAATAGGGTGCAGTGCGATTCATCATCATTGGCAATTGCGTATTTTTGTTACAATTGGCCGCCCTGTAAAATATGACCGCTCAAGGTCGGGGTCTTTTTAGCCTTACGATAAATACATCCAGAAGATGGGCAACGTCTTCAATAACATGACAACAAAGTGACTATGAGGTAATTTACCGGGAATAAAGGGACGTCAATGACGGAATGTCCACACGGCAAAGGAAAAGGCATTTGCTGTTGTAAACAACCACCTATAATAATAAGAGTTACGTAAAAATGCTTCTTATTTTTATATTACTAACCCATTATAACACATTTTGCTACAACCTAATCCATAAACCATAAAAGAAAATAACTTTAAAATAAAGAATTTTGATTTTTACTTTTATATGGGTTTTAGAAAATGTACCCGTTCACATGCAACTTCAAGAACGCAGCTTTAAAATTGACACAGGTAAAAATGAAATATAGTGCAAAAGGGAAAAAAAACAATACTATTTCAACAATTTATGCAAGTTCATGACAAGGAAATGTCGCCTAGTTTACGATTGAGGTAAACTAGGGTTCTTTGTGCAAAGTAATATATGCGCTCTGCACATTATTCATACCGTATTTGAAAGGTATTTAAATAATTCTGTAGAAGAACGCTAAGTCACGCTCTTGTTGGTAGAATTCTGAAAACGTATATTGTTCTTTGTGATAAAGTCTAAAAAACCAATGACTGTTTCTATAAAGGCGTACGTATAAATACGTTTTTTTACGTTAGTGAAGTAGCAAACGAGCATCAGTCCATCTCATGGTAAGAGGCCACTGCCGCCCAGTGACATTTCAAAATCAAAAAATCAAAACAAAATATTTTATTCAAAGTAGATTCTTACAGAATTCTTTTTGAAAGTCAACTTTTTTTAAAATACCACCACTTCGC
>DWOA01000123.1:0-10577 GCA_018250715.1 Telegonus anausis annetta | reverse complement strand
GCGGCAGGTGGAAGTGCTGCAGCACGTGGAAGTGCGCCAGCAGCGAGTGCGGCGCGCCGGCGCAGCCGTGCAGGTAGCGGCTCACCTAAAACACACATTGCATAGGTTAACTTTAGGAGAATTGCTCACGATTTTACCACAAAAATACTAATACCTTTTTAGTATAAAAAAATGAACACATTTGTTATCAACCCCACACAAGATTAAGAGTCCTACCCAAGGTTGGCCAATAATGAGTTGCCACCTCTGAGAACTAAGATGGAACGCCTCGGATAAGTATGTCTTCCTTAACACACCCTTCAAAACAGGACATAACACCGCTTAACGCTGCTAGTAGGCAGAAATAAGAGTGGCGGTGGTGCCGCCGGAGTCGAACCACAAAGAGTCCCACGACCTTCATCCTAACTAATGTCTCACCTTAGCGCCTAACTGGTTAAGCAGACTGGTGAAAGTTTTCTCCTCGCGGCCGATCCAGGGCCGAGCCTCGTCCAGAACTTGATATGGAGACACGTGCACGTAGATGTTCACATCTGTAACGTATGACAACATAACCACCAACAGGACGGCGAACATATACGTACCTACTGTAATACTCGCAGATCATGTACTCCATGATGGTCAAGTCTTAGTACCTAACGCAGCGACTACTTCTATATTTACTTGGAACTATTATAGACAAAATACAAAAATATAATAAATATTTAGAAAAAGTGTAGCATTTCTTTTTTGATTATCGAATTGTGAACCAATCGTTGTTGGTTTCGCATCAACATAACAAGTGGTTTCAGAGATATTGACAATCATCATTACTAGAATAAACAAAGTTTTTCTCTTTTCCCTTAATTACCAATAAACTTTGATTCATTTTTATATCATTACGAATAACTCCATCAATATATTGACGGTTGGCTTGCACAAAATTGACGCAATTGGAGAGAGTTAACTCCCTAATCGAGCGAATGTAAAGTGGTAAAAGTATTTAAAAATCATTTTCCAAAAACACCTCCCCCTCCACACTCCCTCCCAACATAATACCATGTAGGTATTATGTTGGGAGGTGTCCAAGTGTCCAAGGTGTCCTTGTTTGAGCTGGTGAGGTACCAAGGTGTCCCTCACCAGCTCAAACAAGCAGTAAAGTGGGGAAAAGTATTCAATACACATTTTCCGAAGTCCCTCCCCTCTCCTCTCCCCACCCCCTAGGAAAATAACACAAAGAGGCGCAGCGTCCTCACCAAGTCGCGCGAGGGTCTCGAGCAGGCTGCGCGCCGTGATCCAGGTGTTCTTGCCGCCCGCGTGCCCGCCGTCCAGCCAGTACATCGACTCGATGCGACCGATCAACCTGCACGCACACAAACACATACATACTAATATATGTACAGGATGAATTATTCAAGTGCGCGTGATAGCTAAGTTCAAACCTCTAACTGGAAACATTTTTGTGAATAGTTTTTTCGATATAATAATGCTTACGAAGCACATGTTTACAAAGTATAAAGTAATTATGTTTTAAAAAATATTTTCCTAACGAGCAGAGAAAGAAGTTGATTTTGAAAAAAAAAAACATCCAATATTATTAAGCCATCCAATAGTGTTACTTATAAGAAACACATTCTAGAAACTAAATATATAGGCTTATAGTTCGACTAGACAGCAATCAACATAATATTTATTAAAATAAACGCAACGAGGGTACCCTCCCGACTTAAATGCAGTGGTCCATCAACCTACAAATTCTCTCAATTCTGAGAATTTTGAAGCATTTCTTCCCATAATAAACTTCCTTTGAAGAAGTACTTCTTTGAAGAAGAAATTCTTATAAAACGTCACAATTTTAGAACATTACAATTTTACTAGCCACACCACATATGTATTTTCCACTTTGACAACAACAATTTTCCACATCGTTATACTGTCGCCTTGGTAACCTTCCTTCTCGATACTTCTCCTTGCCTCTGGTTACCGTCTCACTATGGTTCCCTCTCTCTCTCTCTCCATCTGACATCAAATGGCATGACGTCACACAAACTGAGGGCAGCCTCCTTGGTATAAATCTTCCGATTTAGCTGGAAACTGGCACCTGGGTACAGTTTGAGTAATATAAATCATATTTTAAATTTATTACGAATCATTTGGCGGTATGACTACTTACCGTCGCGTCCGTCGTCGTTTTCATACAGACTTTATTACAGTTTTTTTTTAAATATAATAAGTAGTTTGTTATAATATATTTTTACATGGTTACAGATCAAAGACATCCACCGCCTTATCGCGAGAGAGATAGCCAAGGACGAACAGAGCTTCAACAACGCGGCGCGACAGAACGAGGAGTTCATTCGGAAGGAGAAGGAGGTGGGAGCTTTGATACTCTATCTGAATATCTCTATATTCCTTGGTCGTTTATTAATACCCAAAAACATTTTTCTCCATTTTCAGTTTTACTAACCAAGTATTAATCATATTACAATATATAATTCCAGTTGGATGACAAGCGTAAAGCGCGCATTGAACAGCATCGCCAGGAGATCATGAAACAGATTAATGACAAGGAGCGCGCACGGTGAGATACTTAGCATGTATTATTATCACTATGATTTCATTATTTATGTTGTACATCTTTTAACCAGAATGCTTCAAAAACCACAAACTAAATCAGCAGTTCCGAAGGGCACAAATAGTGTAGAGAGATCTTGACGAGTGCTTAAAAAGATGTGAAAGGGGGTGAAATACATTTGCCATTTAGAAAAAAATTGAAGAATTTTGGTCTTATCTGGGGTTGATAGCAAATGTCTATGGGCGACAGTGGCCACTTACCATCAGGTGGACTGCATGCTCGTTTTGCTATTCCAGTCATATAATAAAAAAATGGCGATTGCTACTTGTATAATATTCAAAAGTGACGTAACCAAATAAATAACCATCACTAAAAACTTTTAACCAATATTCTTAGCGTAAAACAAAGTACCTATATTCTTAGTGTAAAATGGTTATTCGTAGTCCATTTTATTACACTTCATTCGTTGTTCCAACCTTTTTATTCTTGGAACAGCGTTTTTATTCGTGGAATAGCGTTTTGTTCTTTTAAGATTTTGTTCTACTTAATATAGAGTTCGATTGGATTTGTTTTATTCTTGTATTGCTAACGAGATGATTGTATTGCCCTGCGGGGTGAAATGTACGGATAAACGATAAAAGGTTTGTTAAGATTTTATGGAATGGATTTGTGTTTTTACTTTACATTGTTATTTTTCTTTTGTGCAATGAATGTGGTGTTAAGTGACGCTAATGTTTTAATATTATTTTTACTTTAATGTCTCATTGCTTTGATGACAATACCTACGTTTTTTTTATATTAATTAGCAAACGAGCATGCAGTCCATCTGAAGGTAAGTGGGCACTGCCGCCCATAGACATTTGTTATCAACCCCAAATAAGATCAACAGTCTTACCCGAGATTGGCCACAAATGCGTTGCTACCCCTAAGGACTAAGATGGAACGCCTTGGATAAGTATGTCTCCCATACCACACTCTTCAGACCAGAACACAGCAGCGCTTAACACTGATGTTATTAGGCAGAAATAGGTGTGGCGGTGGTGCCGCCGGAGTCAAAATCAAAATCAAAAATCAAAATATTTTATTCAAAGTAGATTCTTACAGAATTCTTTTTGAAAATCAACTTTTTTTTAATTCTTTTTAATACCACCACTTCGCAAGGTGTATAGTTATGGAGAAGAAGCGGTGAAAGAAACTCCATAACACACATCTTTTTAAAAAAAACATAATGGTCGTATACAATGTAATCTTATACTAATGAAGCATGTGGAGCTAGAGCTACATCAGACCACACAGTTTTATCGGTCAATGACATCAATACCAAATAGAATACAAATATTTCTTGCAGACTAGCGTATCATATTCAGGACTTTATCCCACAACCTTTCTAGATCTTTCACAGCTCTAAATATTCTTAGATATATATCTTTATTCTTAAAGCGGTGTGATTTTCTATCGTTTCTCATATTTTCATCTCTCAGTTCATCAACACTTCAGTAGTAGATATGTTACTACTGAAGTCGATCACAATTGTGATCGACATGCAACTCCGAGTAGGTAGGTGGGTACTACGTTGGAACGCTTCATGAATGTTATTAGAAAGTCATGAAACAATATTACAATTGCAACACAAAAAAAATTGTAGGTAATCGAACTACGTGTTCTATAAAAATTATAATCTATGAACCGTAATTCAAAAACACCCATTTTAATTATCAAATGCGTTATTATTATCAAGTGTTGATGCACTTTAATACATATTTCATCAATTTACGTACAACGTGTATTTTACTCAGTAATTGACCGATGGAATTCGATATGCCTAATGATCTGCGTAATTACAGTGCATAATTAAATTTGTTTTATGTCCGCTACACAAGCACTAATACGTTAATTAATCTATTTTATCTGACGCGTAACGAGTTATGTTTTTCATCTATTTAAGAGAATTTTATTTTGATCCAATTTCATTTGCTCAATCGTCATCAGGCATCATCATTACCGTTCATTAATGTAATCTCATGCATTTTCAAGGATTTTTTTATTTGTTATAAATGTAATCACTAAGATTAATTACGAGGCGTCTAAGGATGTTTAGATTTGTTTCTAATGTTCAAAAATATTTAAGATTCAATTAGACTTAACTCTTTCAAGACTGTAAGATATAATACTAAGATAAATATTGAACTATTTTAGTGGATACCTACTTTACTTTAAATATAGTATTAAAATAACAATATGATAAGTGAATAAAATAAAACACGAGTTCTACAAACTTATCCTAAACTCCAATTCGCAACCCAGTTTGGAAGGCCGGAGGAAGTTATATTAAAAGGTACACGGTAATTTTCTTGACAAACAATGAATAATGAATGTGTGATATAAAATTCGGATTGAGGAGGGCATCTCGTCACATGTCCCTGTCGTGTTTGTCTCTCTTAATTCTGTGTGTTTTTGCTAATTGAGTCCCGCTTTGGCACCTGTATGCTTATACTCATGAAATGCTCCTATTCATCCATCATTTCTCCCTAAAATAAGCGTAAATTGTTTCAACAAATCCTTTGTTGTGTGCAGTACTCGTATATCCTTATTTTGTGCTATTTCATTTCATTCTTCATACATTTGTAGTTCCGCTTACAATTACCGTAATCTAATAATTCAACTCACTTCCTTCAGAATAATATAATGAGAGCAAAAAGTCGCTTTCAAATTACCGAGAGCGGGTGTTTCTTACGCTGCGCCGTGCGAATTCAATCAAATTGGAATTCAACATAAGGCGCAAGATTTATGATCGACACAAATCGAATTCGCTAACAAACAATATAGTATTCGAGGCGGTACGTTGGATACGAGTATATCAATATTGCAGGCGCTATTAATACGTCCGTCTCATGAGCGGGCGGGCAGCCCCCTCCCCACACCCCCCACTCGCCGCTCTTAATTGAATGAGGAGCGGGAATTGTTTCCCAAAATGAAACAATTAATTGTGCAACGGCTATTCCGCCTTACATGGATAATACGTTCGTTTATGGCCTCCTAACGCGGCTGCACAGCGTCCTTTATTGGACCGACTCTAGGAATTTGTGTTCATTGGCGCTCGTATCCAAAATTTAATCGAGAATTTATAAGAACGTCTCTTTGTTGTCCCGGGACCTCGAGTTTTTGCAGCTGGTCGCAACTGAATTAATTTAAAAGTACTCACTTCGCTTTAACATTTCCTTGCGAAAATATTTCGACGTTACCCTTTTTTCGGCATCGCGCACTCTGGCGAAGCTTTTAGTTTTAAGCGAGGCGTTTAAAATTTTCATGGTCAGGTCATAGCACGTGTAATGCTGTTATACCGCGTGGAAATTCACGAAACACGCTAACATGTGGCGCATTCAACTCGAAGACGCATCGTAAACCGTCTTTACGCCTCTCCGCGAGAGCCTCTCAAAACTTTTCATATTCCCCGACCGTAAACCAAGCCAAAAAATACGACCAGCCAAAACATTGTAAATGCTCGCAGGTTATCGACGCGGCTCGCCGTTACCGTCCGGGAATTAGTTTTAAAACATAGTTTTAACTGTGCTTGTTGCACGCGAAATTACCTGTTTTTGCGCTTTGGTGCTCGCGTCGAAACTGCTAGAGCCGGCAGGTAATAAGAATAAAGAGCCAATTCCGTCTGAGAATACAAACTTATCAATTAGCTAGATTCGGTCTGGTTTTAACAGCGCGCGTAATTGCTTGAAATTTTGAATATCACTAATTATGGAAACGTCCGTTAACGATGATAAATCTTGCGAGTGATATGCAGCCGTCGCTATTACCGTCACAATCGAGTGACTGACGCATGCTACGTCGGTGTAGGAATACGGTCGCAGCACTACAGGGCACACATTCAATTTGCTATTTATCTGTGAATGGATCTAAGTCATTACTTAGCTGAGCGAGAGAGATGGGATGGGATGCAGTGGAAATTACATGGGGTGGTACAACGTTCATTGCCGACGACTGCGCGCCTGTGCTCGCTTACGTGAATATGTTTATCACCTATTTGGGTTTACTTACTGTTTCAATTAACCGTGTTATCTTTAATTGTTATTAGTTAGAAATAGACTAGTATTAATTATGTTATGTTTAAAGCCTGCAACGTGAGAAAAGTTGATACGAAAATTAAATTGTACATTTACTAAATGGGTTTTTGATTACACAATATGGACACGTGGCCCGCCTGCTATTATTCGGTACGAATTCTGTAACAGATCGATTTTGTCATCTCGAACAGTTATTTTATAAATAGGTATTTCTGACAACTATTAATAACATTTCCGTATCATTCATTAAAAATATTGCTACAAAAGCAAAACAATAAATATATTTTAAAAATTAATTCTCGCAAAGATCTATTAATAAGTAGGTATATGAAGCTTTTTACTTCTAAAATTATTATTGACAATTGCTATTGCATTTCTGAAGTAGCTATTATAATTGCACTACACTTTCGTATTCTTAAATTCAGTTAAGTACGTTCCAATTCTTACCGCCTGTTTAATAAAAACCAAAATAAAAGCCCAATATAAATAAAACATAGCAACATGCAAATAACTGTAACATCCCTGATGTTACTAATGCATATTTCCACTAATGGCTAATTTCGGGAAAAAGGATCGGCGTGGCGGGCGGCTCAATCACAGGAAGTGCGGGCCCTCATCGCGGAAGTGGTGTTGCTGTCTCGCTCGCACCATTTGTACTACTGTCTTCATGTCTTCATAGACAGTGGAGCTACATAATAAGGAATACGAGACACAATTGTTTTTACGCGACTTATGTTTCTAATAAAAAGTTACGTCATGGATATCTACTGCAAACATCTTTAGAATTGACGACCCGCGTGACCATACCGGTCTGACACGCAGTGGGTTCCGGGTTCGATTGCCGGTCAGACTATCTGAATGATGAATTTACATTTCTGTTCTGGGTGTTTGTGTGTTTCTATGGCACCCACGATACAAGAGAAAATCCTACTACTAAGTGTACGTGGATGGCCAAATCCAAACCTACATAAAAGGATTAGCGATTAATGCTGTAAGGAGTTACGAGGCCGATTTTGATAAAAACTGAAACTTCATAGGTACTTACATTTTTCAAAAACCAGATTTTCCAAAAGCCCAAACCGGGCGTCAAACGAGTTCATTTTGAAAACTAGTAGACCATTTTTAAATGTACTTTGAATGTTTATTAAACACTGGCAATAGATACAGGATATTTACGATACTTTGACGCCACTCCGTCTGAACGACGTCTATCTCACGTCCGCGATACGGAGTGAGACATGCCTAATGGACGCTTGAGTTTACTTAACACCGATCACATGAATATCGAGAAACATTACGATATAACAAAATAATTTTAACTGACTTTAAAAAAGGAGGCTCTGGATTAGAGTGTATTTTTTTAATCGTCAAGATTAAATGTTCATGCGTAAGTATTGTTGAATGTAGAGATTAATGTTGCTTGATATAATCATATTCGAAAAGCGATCTTGTCGTATCTCGAAAAAAATACGACTTTGAGTTATATAACTACTTCATTCGAATGAAAAAACATACCGCATCCAATAATTCAGAATAGTATCGGAGACCATCATTTTTTTTTAATTAGTTGTTTGACTCTGGTGTAAAGTTTAGTTTTCGAGATATGCCAAGATCGCTTCCGTCGTCGATACGTGAAAGTTATTTTTTTTAATTTATTTGACAAATCGATGGCCAAGAGCAGTCATATATTTTTTAATAACTATTTCCAGTTACTTCCAATAAATTAAATTTGATTTGCACATAATTATGGTGATCATTGATCATAATCTATGTCTCGTTGAAATTGAAATTTTGTCGAAACAATACCAAATACCTACATTTCATTCCTAAAAAAACGAATAAATATATTAAATTCTCTCTCACAAATCCATGTTTCATAGAATAAGCGGGATTAAATTTAATTCACTTCCAAAATCTTCACAACAAAGAACACGGCATAATGTTTGAAAATCGCCTAATGGACCGGCTCACTACTGGAAGTGCTCGATCGAATGCATCCCGCCTGATGGGAAACGCAGCGAGGAGTTGGAACCAATCTTTCAACTATTGCAAAGTGCTACGAGCCCATCTGTTGATTGTGAAAAATGAATTTATACGAGGTATACAGTTACGAGAATATATATGGAAGGTAAACGAATATATGTAGTGAGTGAATAATTGAATTAATTCGAAAAACATTTTAAAGTAAAATAACCAACAACAACAAAATAACAACAATCCAGCTGAGGATTGAAGCATGCAAAGAATAATAAATAGTTAATAGACACATTCTAAAAATTAAGTAACCTAAGGGCTAATTGAGCCCAATATGAAAAGTAACAGAAACGCTTACAATACATCAATACAATTCAGCTATCTATGAATACTGCTATTAAAATTGGTATCAACGACCCGCGTGGCGGAGCGGTCACCGTACCGGTCTGACATGCAATAGATTCCGGATTCTATCCCCGACCAGACATATCGAATGATAAATTTACATTTCTGTTCTGGGTCTGGGTGTTTGTGTGTTTCCACGACACCCACGATGTAGGAGAAAATCCGAATGTGTGAGTGTAAAAAGCGTTAAAGCGTTACCAACTAAAATATCACTACAAATATTTAAATTTATGCTGTAATCATGCATTAAAATAAATCGCTCTGATGTGAATGTACGTAATAAATAACCTTGAAACTGAAACTCGTAATATTATAATAAACTATTCACTTTCCACCATTACCACATTGTCATGTTAATAAGCACGGCGAAATAATTTACTCAACTGGCACACACGTCCTCCAAATTAGCATGGTTGTTATAACTGTCATAAGAGCAGAAACAAAATAGTGATTATACAACTTGCATCGATGTACAGATAATATTGATAGTGTTTTGAACCATTTCATTGACTTTAACGCAGTTATTTTTAGGACATTTGCCTTGCCTCTTTATTTTCTATCCGTCTGTGTCCAGAAAAAAGTCAAGTAAGCATCGTTATATCAATTTCTCATATGAATTTCTTAGTTTCCAACCAAAATAGGTGATGTATAGTAGGGTTACACTAACAGCAGCATTACAAGCTCGATTAAAATGAATCACAACGGTGGTAATTGGGTCTCCCGGCCGCTCATCCAATTAGCCGCGACTTAGAAGCCCTGCCCGCCCGCTGCAATCTGTCCGCGCTACGATAACGTAAACTCTCAAACACAAATACAACGGTAATGTTACCTTAAGAACACAAGTGCTGCGGAACATGTTACCTTAAGAACACAAATGCTACGGAGCAAGTAACTTGAGTGCTTAGGTAGAAGGCCTGTCCGCCCGCTACAGGCTGTCCGCGCTACGATTACGTGAACTATCAAGCACAAATTCCACGGTAATGTTACCTTAAGAGCACCAATTGTATGGTAATGTTAAAAACAAAAATACTTCGGCAACTTGAATTATAAGGAAACAAATGCTGCCGCTACGAAAACACTGGTAACACAAATGCTACGATAATGTACATCGAAGAACCAAGAACAGACACGCTTCGAACATTGTAACGAAAATTTTAAAATTGACCAATTGATTGTTATGGCTGCTCGTCAACACGGATCAAAAGTTTACACCGAGGTTTCTTAAAAATAAAAAAATAAAATCAAAATTATTCTGAAGCGAGTTATACTTCGAATCGCATCTTTTAAGGACGTACACACTCAACACCTTTATCAAAGACGCATCGACGATACAGTATTTTAAACAGAAAAATTGAAACTGAATATAGGTAACTAGTAAATCGAGCTGGAGTATACACGAACTAGGTATTTGGTTCACGGACCAAACATGACTGGTTGTATGTCAAAAGGTGGTGCAAAAAAACTCTATTAAAATGAATCACAGCCGCGGTAATTGGACCCCCGGCGGCTGTCCAATTAGCCACGACTTAGAAACCTTTGGCCGGAGCTGTGCACTGTAATTTGCGCGTCTG